>CAKAOK010056793.1:0-153278 GCA_916701675.1 Sebastolobus altivelis | reverse complement strand
ACGAGTTCGTTCTCGTTGTCCGGTGTTTTAAGAGCTGAGTTTTCTCTTCCACTCTCCAGTGAACGTGCGGCGGACACGCGCTTTGAGTTCACGCTGGTGCACGCTGAGGCTAGAGTACGAGCAGGGAGGCAGGGAGGCTTCTGATTGGTTCCTTACAACCGGGACCATTTTTACTGACTGGTAGACGTTTTTACAGGATTACAGCAGCTACAGATGACGGATCTTTTCCGGTCTTTTTTCAGTGCTCATAAGAAACGGATTGCTGTCGGGGTGTAAAGACCATTTCAACCAATACAACAAAAAGTGTATACTGGATAAATCGCAGACCCCATCTTTAAGTTAGAAACCTGAGGAGATACAACTACTTAGATCAAAGTATGAAAAATACAGAAATCTGTTTTCCTGTTGTCCTATCTTGTTTATAGTCTCGCAACCTCTCAGATTTGTACCGCAACCTCTTGTGGGAGTCTAGAGAAATAAAAACAGTGTTCATATATCAAACTGGTAATAGTTTCATTATAGTGAGAATCTAATTTGACCTCAGAAACTGAAATTAATTCACGATTTCCACCCTAAATTGGAAGATTAACGCATGTAGACTATCGTTCATATAGTCTCTTTGGTGTTCATGCACACACACACACACACACACACACACACACACACACACACACACACACACACAAACAAGTCGTGGAATTCCTCCTGTGTGTTTCCTGCCTCTTGTTCCCATAGAGACAAACAACATTATGGATGGACACACTTATGAGCACAAGTGCACATTAACAGTAACAGTAGCAACCTTTGTGACCTTTGTGACCTCATGCAAAAGCGTACGTGTGCACCCACACACACACACACACACACACACACACACACACACATCCACACACACACACACTGAAGTATTCAGAAACCCGTATGTTTCCTGGACTGTGTAAGTCACACAGTTTGTGCTCTGTGGAAAAATTCTCTTTATCGTAATCTCTGAAATAGTTGCCGTACGGGTGGGTAACGTCATATGTCATCCTCCAACACCAAACACAACCCTGCAGTTCAACTATTGTTCACACACACACACACACACACACACACACACACACACACACACACACACGCACAGATTCACACCAACTGTGTTTGTCTGCGCTCAAACACACACATTCACACAAACACGTCTGTCAAGACAACGTACACACGTTACCAAATTTGGAGTGTTAATAACTTGAGTGCTGTAATAATTAATGTGCTCTGTCATTGGAGGGGGTCTGCACTAGATCACAATGTGTGTGTGTGTGCTTGTGTGTGTGTGTGTGTGTGTGTGTGTGTGTGTGTGTAGCCAGTTCAAATCCTTCGCTGCACAGAAAGACTGGACACGTTTTTGTTCTCTCTTATTATGTCATCTTTACTTCTACAGAAGATATTGTGCATCATTTAATTACCCCTCTCTTCTTATTTCAGATTAATTTCTTCATATTCATACGAATTATCAAAATCCTGATGTCTAAACTGCGAGCTCATCAGATGAGATACACTGACTACAAGTTCAGGTGAGTCTTACCTGAATCTTGAATCTGGAGGGCGTAAATGAGTGGTGGCTAACCTTTCTGGTGCCTTGTAATATAATCAAATATAAAATAAAATAATAAACATGAAATATAATATAATAAATATAAAATAAAAACATTCCCTCCCCTTTCCCTCCTCTGGTTCAGATTAGCAAAATCTACCCTGACCCTCATTCCTCTGCTCGGGATTCACGCCATCCTCTTCACCTTTGTCATCGACGAGTCCGTCCCTAAAGGCTCCATGCTGCGCCTCATTCGCCTCTTCTGTGACCTGCTGTTCAACTCTTTCCAGGTCAGAGCTCAACTTCGTCTCACTTATTCACACGTACATCCTCAAATATTTGAACATTAGTGTGTTTCTCCGTCTTTTCTCTCTTTGTGGTATACAAGATCATTTATAAGCCTTTTGTTGTTTCTTTAAATGCATTCTTACTCTAATACCGAGTGTTTGTGAAGGTTCTCAGTCATCCAGGTCATGGTATCCGAGTACGGGTTAAATCAGCAGCAACTTGACGGTTTAGAGTCTTGAAGACATTTCACTTCTAATCCAAGAAGCTTCTTCAGTTCTGGCTGAATGGTAGGGGAACCCAGGAATTTAACCTCTGTGGGGTCGTTAGCAGCATAATAGCAACCACTCAGTACATTGGTGCTCCGAGGTGTGACCACTGTAGTTATGGGTCGTTAGAGTCAGCTGATGCCTAGTGTGAATGAGCTTCAGGGTGATGCTGGACCCGAAGCGAAGCGGGGATTCTTTCACAACAATGACCGGCTCGCTGTACATTATCCCATACTTGTAAAATGTTTCAGCACTTTTTAATTGAGAAGGAGTAATACACGGACCTGGAGTAAACCACTGTACAAATGGATGAATAATTGATGAATAGTATTAATATTTAAAGGTGCCCTGTAGAGTTGTTCTTGTACACAAACAAAGCTTCTGTTTATGTCCAGTGTCACTCACCAAAATGCATTGTGTGCATCCTGAAGGTCTAACAAAGATGCTGTTCATCTTTCTCATAAAACATCTGCAAAGTCAATTCTTTTGAAAAAAATGCATTGTTTGCATCCATGTTTACTTGCTTCCAGTCTTCTTTTTCCTGCGTTTGTTAGCGCATTGCTGCATTCCTGGAGATATCATTGCCACCTGTAGATCCTTTGTAAACCTAAACAAGCAATACATTTATATTACAAAGTAGACACTACTAAATATTGCTCGTATAGGCTGCCATTGAGCCATAGAACTGCATTTTAACATACAGGTATAAAGGACTCATACTCATGCATTGGGTGACATATAACTCTGAAACATCTTCACAGTGGTGAATATGGTATGGCTCTCTCACATGTTTTTAATTGTTTGCTTTTTGGACAACAATGGAGTTTGATGACCCAACAGCCCTGTCTCCTAAAAATTACGTTCCCATCAGGGCTGTCAAAGTTACCGCGATAATAACGCGTTAACGCAAATTAATTTTAACGCCACTAATTTCTTTAACGCATTAACGCAATCGATCTTTCAGAGGTCGTAGCGGGCTCAGTTTTAAAGAGTGAAGATACTGGTATCATATGAAACTAGAAAACCTAATGAATCCATTGGTACCAACCATGTCATACTAGCTTGTCGCTTGTAGCTTGTCTCAATAACGCTCCAAACGTGTGCTAAATTTTGGAGAGGAAAAACTTTCATGGCCATTTTCAAGAGTCCCTTGACCTCTGACCTCAAGATATGTGAATGTAAATGGGTTCTATGGATACCCACGAGTCTCCCCTTTACAGACCTGCCCACTTTATGATAATCACATGCAGTTTTGGGGCAAGTCATAGTCAAGTCAGCACACTGACACACTGACAGCTGTTGTTGCCTTGTTGTTACATTTGCATAAAGCACATATTTAAAACATATTTGCCCACTCCCATGTTGATAAGAGTATTAAATACTTGACAAATCTCCCTTTAAGGTACATTTTGAACAGATAAAAAATGTGCGATTCATTTATGATTAATCGCGATTAACTATGGACAATCATGCGATTATCGCCATTAAATATTTTAACTGGATTGACAGCCCTACTTCCCATACAACTAAACTGTATTATATACTACATATTTCGTTGTAGATTACATTTGTCTTTGACGTATCACATATGCGTTTGTAAAGTCCGCGGAAGGCCGCAGATTGTGACGTAGTACAACGAGCAACGTGCAGGTGACAGGTGACATTGAGCAACCTTAAATGAAAGTTAGGTGGTGTAATAACAAGTATAACAAGCGATAAAGTCCTCCGAGGGTGGGCAGGAAAGGTGTTGGATGGGTCAAACAAATACAGAAGTAGTTTTGTTGCAATTTTTTGTTTTGTTTTGTTCTAATTTATACCGTTAACCACGTGTTTAAAACTGTTTAAAACTGCGACCGTAATCCGGAAGAAAATACACTTCCTTCGAAACATAATTGAGAATGCAGTTTACGTACTGTAGTTGTAGTATGTCATTTTGTAGGGCAGGGAGGCAGGGTTGGGGCACAAGTGATATCAGGGTACTTAATGATAATAAGATTAAATATATAGAGCTGTGCCCAGTAAAAGCTGTGTAACATTAGTATCTGACATGACTGAAAACCTTCTGTTTCAGGGCCTGCTGGTTGCCATTCTGTACTGCTTCGTCAACAAAGAGGTGAGACAGATGTGCTTTCATGTCGAGCACCACCTTAATTTAATCTCTGCCACTGCTGCAGTTCCTTCCTTTCCCTTCGTAGAGACGATACATTAGACATTTTTCCTCATCAGTGTTCATGCTGCCAGGCTTTATCGGCCCTTTTATATCTCGGAAAGCTCCGTCTTTGTTCAAGTTCTTTTGTCTACAAAGTGGGACAGATACAACACCATCCATCTGCTAATCTCCAAACTTTTAAATGTTTGGCAAGAGAGCAAGTTCATCTAATGAAGTGCTCTGATTTAATCTCCATCACAAATCTTCATGTGTCTGTCCCCTCTCTGCCGTCCCATCATCCCTCAGGTGCAGTCAGAGATGCTGAAAAAGTGGAAGAGGTGGAAACTGGGCAAGGACATTGACGAGGAGTACCGCCACACCCACAGCCACACGCCGCACGCCAAGAGCGGCAGCATCGCCACCGGCAATCTGCCTTACATCCATAATAACAACGGCAGCGACCCCAGCGGGGATTCGCCTCGCCTCAACAAAGCTGACGGAGACCCCTCCTGCTCCGCCGCACCGGAAGAGAACCGCCGACTGGTCGTCTCCTACAGCAACGGGACGGGGAGAGGCGGGCCCGCCAAGAGCAGACACGCCCTGCAGTTCTCTTTCCTGCCAAGGCGAGGCGCCGGCAGTCATGTGAGCACTGCCACAGAGGACGTGTGTCTGGAGGAGAAGGTGCAGGGCCGCGCATACCCTCTGGAAGGAGAGGAGACGAATGTCTGAGGACGTGACGGAAACTCTCACTGATTATCGATGTTTCGGATCAGTGTTTATCGCGCGCGAACGAGAGTGGGAGGAGAAGGAGGAAGTAACCCACACAGATCAGGATGTTTTAACTGCCCAGCTGCTTTTGGGACTCTGAGCGAAAAAGAAGTTATTGACTTCAGGCATCAGGGATGGTAAAATAAATTAAAAAGAAACTCTAGTGGTGTCCAGTGTGAATGTGAGTGTGTTTGTGTAGTTGTGTGTGTGCATATGGAGGACTGCTATTTCGACACCGACCCCGCTCATATCTTTCCATCTGTAGCCTGCTGCTGTCGTGAGTCGCGCTTGTGTTGTGTGTCTGTTTGCAGCAATGGACGCTCATTTGTGGTACTCTCCGACAAAAAAACTCTCAAAAGTGTCAAATTTCTGTTGTTTTTTTGGGGGGGCTTATGAAACTGAATGTTGACTTCAGCATGCATGACTCGTGATGTCTTGTTCATATCAGGATGAAGGCAGACTCACGGACTCCGATCACACAGTGCTGAGGCACAGTCGAAGACGGATGCTTTGATCATCACAGAGACTATAATGTTTAAGTTATTCTGCTTTTAAATGACCAAAGCCAAACAAGAAAATACTGATACATCTTACAGATTTACATCAAGGCATCAAATCCACTCTTTCGTTCACATTCCTTCCCTCCCTTTTTGTCTAATAACCCCTCCCTTCGCCTTTATAAAACAGATATTCCTGACTGAATGTATATGAACAATGGAGAAATATGGGTGAAACAATATTTAAGTGTATATATGTAGTTAGGAATATGCCCACGGCACTTACATTTATCCAGTGAGGAGACTTCATTTGAATTCTCTATTTGTCTTCATGCAGACTCAGAGTAAAAAATTCATACTTGACACACGTTTAATTAATTGGATGCAAACCAATTTGGCGAATGTGATGTTTGGTGTTATAAACCAAAGTACATCCAGATCATCATACTGCTCCAATCACATTATTTCAGTCATACAGTATTCTGTAGAACGGAGGCAAACACAGACCATGAAGTGGTTTTATACACAACAGAAAAAGTCCTTTTATGTGCCGAAAAGGTTTTTCATTTCATAACATAATGAGTGAATATGTTTTGTTGAAAAAAGCATTAACAACAGAGGAACTACCTGATACTTATTTTAGGGCTGTCAAAGTTAACGCGATAATAACGTGTTAACGCAGATTCGTTTTAACGCCAATAATTTCTTTAACGCATTAATCGATCTTTCAGAGGTTGTATCGGGCTCAGTTTTAAAGCTAGAGTGAAGATTCTGATATCATATGAAAATAGAAAACCCATTTGTACCATGGCATACTAGCTTGTCGGAAAGGAGGTTAAATAACGCTACAAACTCGCGCTTAATTTTGGCGAGGAAAAACTGGCATTGACCTCTGACCTCAAGATATGTGAATGAAAATGGGTTCTATGTGTACCCACGAGTCTCCCCTTTACAGACATGCCCACTTTATGATAATCACATGCAGTTTGGGGCAAGTCATAGTCAAGTCAGCACACTGACACACTGACAGCTGTTGTTGCCTGTTGGGCTGCAGTTTGCCATGTTATGATTTGAGCATATTTTTTATGCTAAATGCAGTACCTGTGAGGGTTTCTGGACAATATTTATCACTGTTTTGTGTTGTTAATTGATTTCCACTAATAAATATATACATACCTTTGCATATTTGCCCACTCCCATGTTGATAAGAGTATTAAATACTTGACAAATCTCCCTTTTAGGTACATTTTGATCAGATCAAAAATGTGCAATTAATTTGCGATTAATGGCGATTAAATATTTTAATCGATTGACAGCCCTAATTTATTTATGTTTTTCTGCAGATCAGATCAGGGCTTATATTTAATGACTCAGAAAGCAAAATGTGCCACACAGAACCACTTTTATAATTTTGGATTAAGAAAATGGTAGGGCTGTCCCGAATACCGTTTTTTGGGCTTCGAAGCTTCGGTGAGAAATATTGGAAGCTCAGCTTACTCAAAGCTTCAGGCGGCACGGTCCTGTTTCAGTACAGGGGCACTGCAGCACTACTGTACACACGCACACCTCTACACACAACAAACAGCGATATCCATCAGAGAATAACTAATAATTATTATTGTTGAATGTGAATAATTAATAATATTGTGGGATTATTCCTTATTTCTTGGGCTATTTGGGATTTATAGATTATTATAACATGCTTGTATAAAAAAAAAAAAGCATTCAAATACTAATTTGGAGGTTGATTATCATGGCAACGGTCGAAGCTTCGATGCATTCGGGTCAGCCCTAGAAAACTGGCAAATTAAAGTAAGGATTGGTGTTTTTAAACATGTGATTGAGTTCAGAAATGGGCTGGATTGATATGATCGATTTCAGTCACCCTAAAGCCAACAAGGATTTTCACAAAGGGATTCCTGATGATCTTTTTGATCAAGGATGGTAAACAGATATTCAGTATGTGTAAGAGAGCCCACTGTACATTGTAAATATTGATCAAAGTGAATAGCGGTATGATGAAGACGAGGACGGGCGGGTGGAGGGATGTGTTGTTGTTCTGTGCTTTCGCTTGCAGTCCAGGTGACTCAAAAATGAGAATAAACATGACTCATTATCTCCAGAAAAGACACAAAACATGATTGTACCTGTCTTTTATTTCAAATGTTGTAATTGTCAGAAGGGGCCCAAAGTAAACAGTGTCATGAGAGAAAGCAAAACGTTTTATATAAAAGACAAATTGTTGTGTCTCATATGTCTCTGTGGATCCAATTAAACTGAATTCTGTCAGCAAAAATGTGTCAGTACATTGTGTCAATTCGACATATGAGAGAGAGGCACTAGTGTCATTCCTGCTGATGGTGAGCTGACACACTTTTGACATATTTGTCAATGAGTAAAGTAGATTAAGTCAAAATGTTTGTACTTAACTGACATGTTGTGGCGTCTGTAACGGCAGAAATGTTCCTGACTAGAAAAGCATGTTTCAACATTGGCTGAAAAATTAGACAAATGAATTAATCCGCGTGTGCACGTGTGCATGCACACCGCCGTTATTCCACATCATGGTTGACTGCAAAGCCAATCAGTGGACTTACTATCAATCAACACATACGTGTTTCCATTGGAGATGACTGCAACATAAAATTATAATGACTATCCTCTTTGTTGCGCAGAGGGTAATAAATGTCCGTGGATGAATTATGTATTGGTTGCACATACTTGTCCAATAATGTGCGTGCATGAGTGTTCTTGTGTGTGATTGATCTAGAAATCTCTTTGAAAACATGATGCGTGTATTAACATATAATAGAGAATATAAACCACTGGAGGCAGCTCTCTTGCGAGGCAGGATAAAGCCGACAGATAATATTAGTTAAGGACGGCTCACAGTGTCTCTCAGGGGAATCACCTCACTATATGTAAAGACTACAGAATGAGATCGGTATGCATCGGAGAAATTTCAATTGAAGGGTTTGGACAGGTCTTATGTGGATTTATTGCACATTTTTATTTCTAGAATAACCATTGCTATTTAGAAATAAAGATGTGTTTGATATGAATATATGCATTCAAGATTCATGACGGGTTATTCATAATGTTAAGATTGTGTGCTGGTATTTAATTATGGAGTTACTTGTATGACTGTATTCAGTCTCTTTTGTGTTCTGGTCCAACACCAAACTAAACAGGAAAATGAATTTAGAAATTTGATCACAAAATAAACTGGAGACCATCTTGCGATGCGTTCACACCAGCCGCGACACCAAATCGTGCCAGGGTAGAGCGGGCGCCCCATGTATCAAGGCTTTTGTCCTTACCGCAGCAGCCCGGGGTTCGAATCCGACCTGTGGCCCTTTGCTGCATCTCCCCCCGTCTCTCTCCCCCTTTCATAACTATCACTTTCCCCATCCTTAAAGGCATAAAAGCCCCAAAAATAATCTTAAAAAAACAACTTCTGTGGTAGTTCTCGATACAGTCTGTCCAGGGCCCCATTTTGACAAACACACAGACTCACAATGTGAAAAAAATACCAGTCACACCCTGTCGCAGCTGGAAATAAATAGATAATATATATATATACAGGCAAAAACTGATAAACTGTAAAAACAAACATTTAATCAAGACTACTTTTACTCTGGTTTAAACCATGACACCAACCCTTCTCACTTCACTGGGGTCAAAAGGAAACACCTATAAAGTGAATAGTTAGTAAAAGCATCATAACCAATAACATGATTCATTGATCCCTAGGGAAGGAAATACAGGTGTTGCAGCAACACAAGGTATAGATTAATAGTAGGGCTGTCAAAGTTAAAGCAATAGTAGCGTGTTAAAACAAATTCGTTTTAGCGTCACTATTTCTTTAATGCATTAACGCAACTTATGATTTTTAGGTTGTAGCGGGCTCAGTTTTAAAACTAGAGTGAAGATCATCATAAATAAAAAAACATATACAGTATGTACATAACATATGAAACTAGAAAACCTAATGAATCCATTGGTACCAATCATGTCACACTAGCTTGTCGCAAAGGAGGCTAAATAACGCTCCAAAGTTAAGCTAAATTTTGGCGATGAAAAACTGTCATGGCCATTTTCAAAGGGGTCCCTTGACCTCTGACCTCAAGATATGTGAATGAAAATGGGTTCTCTGGGTACCCACGAGTCTCTCCTTTACAGACATGCCCACTTTATGATAATCACATGCAGTTTGGGGCAAGTCATAGTCAAGTCAGCACACTGACACACTGACAGCTGTTGTTGCCTGTTGGGCTTGAGCATATTTTTTATACTAAATGCAGTACCTGTGAGGGTTTCTGGACAATATCTGTCAATGTTTTGTGTTGTTAATTGATTTCCAATAATAAATATATACATACATTTGCATAATGCAGCATATTTGCCCACTCCCATGTTGATAAGAGTATTAAATACTTGACAAATTAATTAATTTGCGATTAATTTGCGATTAATCTTAATTAACTATGGACAATCTTGCGATTAAACGCAATTAAATATTTTGATCGATTGACAGCCCTAATAGATAGACAAAAGGTAAGAAAGAAAGAAATAAGAATAATACAAAAGAATAAAAAAAGTAAAAAATAGAAATAAATGGAAAAACTACACAATAGCAATAGAAAATCACAAGGCAAAAAATATACATACTTGTACCCAAAGCCAGTGTTGCACCTTTAGATAATATTGTAGTACTGTCTCTAAGCATTGTGTCATAGTGGTGTGATATTTATAGTACTGTATATATTCATTTTTCAATGACAGTATTTTTTATTATTTTCTAGTATAAGTATGTGCGTATGTTACGCCTCTTTGAGAGCACATGTCAAACAGACGACCATTGAAGGTCTCAGTGTTTGTTTTCAGCGAATCCATAAAAACACAAGATGTTTTACCTTTGTTGTGTTCAGCTCCTCTGACGTCAGCATTGTGAGAGACACCAGGCTCCATTGAGAAGCAACAATTAGTGCCGACTTCCAAATACAATTTTAAACCTCGGCCTGCATCTACTTCGTTTAATTAAGATTTGTTGTCATGCACAATTTTGCCAAACTGTTTGGCTTTGCTTTCAGCAGCTCTGGTGTTTTGAGGGCAGGGAAGTAGCGTATCGATTCTTACTAAAGCAATAGAGAAAAATAAGATTTAAATTATCAAATAGCAGCACAAATTAATCATGTCTGAAAATCTATTTGTGTTTGATTACTTAACTCTGACAGTACAGACTGCAAACTCAGTGGATACAAGGAGGAAAGAAATGTATCTACAAACACTCTCGCTACTCTTTCAGATCATGTTCTTATGTGTGCAGATAAAGGCCCATCAATGATGACAGTGAATGCATCATATACTAAATCTTATTCAGTCTTAAGCAGTAAAACCTTCACCAACTTTCTGTAAGAGTGGGCTCAGAACAAAATCTGCACAACCTCACCAAGAAGCTTTTATCACCAAATGAGCAAAAATCTATTGCTTACTGATTGTTTAATGAGCAACTAGTGGCTCATTTCCTCAAACTCAAGACAAAAAAAGACTCAAGATTACAAAACCCGAGCCAAGATATTACAAAAACAGATCAAATAGTTGATTTAGTGTTGACAGGAAACATCTATTTTAAGGACTGTCATATCATTATATTATATAACTAATGGGACCAGCTAATGCTCCGGATGGGCAGTCGTGATGTTGCAAGTCTACAGGGAGGACTGTGGAAAATACATTATGTAAACGGAGGGTCACTGAAAACGTATTACAGTGGTCAAAAATCTTCCATACGTCCTCTGTAAAATACCCCCTCAGGATCACTCTGATAAAACCATCAGTAGATTCAGCTAATTGGGGAAACATTTTACAGCAATATTGTGATGTGAATGGCAGTCCAGACCCACAGCCAAAGGGATGTTAGATTATGTGAAAACTAAGGCTGTCGATCGATTAATCGCATGATTGTCCATAGTTGTCCACATTTTTGATCTGTTCAAAATGTACCTTAAAGGGAGATTTGTCAAGTATTTAATACTCTTAGCATCATGCGAGGGGATATATATGCTGCTTTATGCAAACGTATGTATATATTTATTAGTGGAAATCAATTACTAACACAAAACAATGAAAATATTGTCCAGAAACCCTCACAGGTACTGCATTTAGCTTTAAAAATATGCTCAAATCATAACATGGCAAACTGCAGCCCAACAGGCAACAACAGCTGTCAGTGTGTCAGTGTGCTGACTTGACTATGACTTGCCCCAAACTGCATGTGATTATCATAAAGTGGGCATGTCTGTAAAGGGGAGACTCGTGGGTACCCATAGAACCCATTTTCATTCATATATCTTGAGGTCAGAGGTCAAGGGACGCCTTTGGAAATGGCCATGCCAGTTTTTCCTCGCAAAAATTTAGCGTAAGTTTGGAGCGTTATTGAGACTCCTTCACCATGGTTGGTACCAATGGATTCCTTAGGTTTCCTAGTTTCACATGATGCCAGTATCTTCACTCAGGTCCTGATTCTCTCCGGTCTCCCGGTTTCAGTTCTGAGACTGACATGAGTCCAACAAATATTCAGTTCCATAAAGATCTCCAGTCTCCAAAGTGTGAAAGCAGAGGATGAAGCTGTGATTGAGAGGCGATGGAGCAGATCATAACTGCTGAGTGCCACCTTCAAAGGAAAGGCCACCATAATTACAGTGAATATATTTTTAATATTGAAGAAATAAATATTTAAAGGCTAAATCTAATTTTCAATGGTTTCCTGACCTTTAGTGACTGGGATTTGGATTGAAATCATCAGCTTCATCATCACCTGTGTGTGTGTGTGTGTGTGTGTGTGTGTGTGTGTGTGTGTGTGTGTGTGTGTGTGTGTGTGTGTGTGTGTGTGTGTGTGCATATTTTCTGTGAGAATCCTGTTTTTATCTCTTTCTGTCGCTGTAAATCCCGACTTCCTGTGAGTTATAACTGGATAGGAAGTTGTATACACGCGCCGCACGAAGCCAGGAGAAGTTATTTTTGGATCAGGACAAAAACACCTCAGAGCAATGACAAAGGAGCAGCACGGTGTAGGAATCAATCACCCGTGACGGGTCTATTGTGGAAAGTACTTGAGTGCAAGAACAGGCAAAGACTGGGTGAGGCTCAACAGTCCAACACAAGTGAAGTAAGAGGAAAAAACACCCTTCACATCTGTGTGAATAGTATGTTGGTGTGGGTGTGGTGCTGATATCGCATAAAAATCACTTATGAGCACAATGCAATTTGGTCTGCGATACGAATCAAATGTTTTTCCCACTGCAGTATATATCAGTGCTGCCCCCGCAGTGGCTCAGAGATTAGATGCTTCCTTGTATTTCTTCGAAACACCGACATCAGGTTACTGTAACGCTAATGAACTGACAGATTTCAGCCTCCATCCTGTAAAATTTCAACTCAACTGCAATGCATGCTGGGAGTTATACTGTATATTAAGCATACAGTGCTTTTTCTAACTTGATTTAATGAGCTGAGCTAGTTGACATTTAGTCAACTCATCATTTCAAGTAACAAGACTCAACATCTAACAAGACTAAGCTGAAGTTATACTTTCCGTGTCCGCGAGGGTTCGCTATGGTCCGCTGGATTCTGTGTGACGTAAATTTCGCCATCAGAGGGTGGACGCATAGGCTCTCCGTTTGGGAGTATAATGCCTTGGTTATACTCCCAAACGGACGCGTACACGGATAGCCGCGGACACCACAGCCACATAGTAGTTATGTTACTGTCCGCTTGGAGGACGCGTTCCACACATGTACAGTAGATCGCTACGCTACCACTTGTAGCGTAGTGGCCACAACAAATTGTTGGTATACGCGGTCATTCACACAGAGCCTACACGTACACCCTCTGAAGACGAAATTTACATCATGCGGACCCTAGCTTACTCATGGACGCGGAAAATAAAACTTTGGCTTAACCAAGGCTAAAGGCTGCATTCACACCAGATCCGGAGGTGCAGCGAAAACGCAAGTCCTTCCCTTCATTTTGAATGGGCGTGTGTGTTTGGGCTGCGGCTGCGGCTGCGGCTGCGGCTGCGGCTGCGGGGGTGCTGAAAAAAAAAAAACAGCGGACGGAAAGTATAAACAGAATCAACTTTTGGAAAAACGCAACCCGACGCCACGTAACCGGCGAACCGAGAGCTGTACAACCCAGCCACGAGGGAACAGAAGACGTTAATCGCTGTGCAGTCAATGGGCCATTGAAGTGACTCTCCTACGCTCCCGTACAACCCTGTGGTGAATCCTAATGGGCTTTTCGGACAGAAATAATGGGCTTCAGAGCGCAGTGGTGCCGTTGCCACATTCTGTGTGAAAGTCCTATAAGAGTCTACAGCCACGATAGCAGCTCTGTGAGGTTGTACTCATGTGCAGTGGTGCTTTGAGCTTAATGCTAACGTCAATATGCTAACATGCTCATAATGACAACCCTACTGCGTTGTACCACTTGGATTGTGTTTTGGCTGCTCTGGCTGAACCTTTCCCATCATTTGTGTTTTCCTGAGTCTGGATATCCCTGCACAACTTGAGCGTACCTCAAAAACACTGGTAACTCCAGGCCAGGCGACTGATACAGAATACAGATGACTGATGGCTCATTAAGTCCTAATATATGTAACAGCAATATAAGCAGACAGAGATAGATGCTGATGATTTCTTCCACTTGACTCAGACTTCCATAACTGCTAATGACTTGTCAGCTCATCTGCCAGGAAAAGTGCAGCTGCGGCAACTCTTGCCAGTAAAATGATTTCTCCTCGACCCTGCAGCGCATCCAATCAAACTAACTATTCATGTCTTGAACACCCTTGTCTCACAGATGAGCTGCTCTTCTTTCTTTTGTTTTTCCACATATGTACTCAGCAACAGAGTCTGAATTTCAATTAGTAAGAGTGAAGAGATTGGTGAACACTGATTGATATGACCACTGATTACCCAAATGACAACATGTGGAGAAGGGAAGAGCATGCTTAAGCAAATTAAAGAGGTCTGCAAAGTTACAAAGCCCAAAGGTCCACACCAAAGGGAGTTACTCTCCCCCACAGAAACGCTGCTCCTGAGCTGCCTGAAACGCCTTGCTTGAAGTCCCGCCTTTTCTTCCGTAATGTGGTGATGCCACCAAGTAACATGTTTGCATAATACCTGCCAAGCAGCTAGTTTGGCACGCCCTCAAACAAAGCTAGTTAGAGCGGAGCTGGAGCAGAGTCCAAAGAGTTTGGTTCGGTTGACCAATCACAACAGTGGGCCAGCTGACCAATCAGAGCAGACTGAGGCTTTTCAGGACAAACAGAGCGTTTCAGACAGATGGTGAAAAGAGGTGCTGCAGCACAGCCGGTATGAGAAAAGTAAAGCATTTTTTTTTAACATTAAATCATGTAAACATGTTCTAGTAGAAACCCAAAATACAAGTATGCACCTGAAAATAAGCATAATTTGTCCTCTTTAATGGAATCAGCCCACTTCAGGCTTTGCATCAGCTCATATAATATCCATTTTGTGGTAACAGCTTCCGTCCCTGACATTTGAGCTGCAACCTCACTCCAAAAGTAGCTGCTAATACCTTCCTGTAATTACTTTTTTAAATGGGAGCCAGTCCACTCAAACAGCTGAATTAATGTTCCTTCTGCTCATTAGATCATCAACAACACTGACAACGTTGAAGATACACTGGGAGTTCATTAAAAGCTTAGATGTCACCTGACATTTGTGCCACATTTGTGTGCTATTGTATGAACAAAGACATTGTTTTCTCTGTATCTGGTTGCTCAGTTGGGTTGCAGGTGAACCGGAGGCGGAGTCTGTCCTTCCAGCCCTAATTGTCGATGTGCAGCACCTGTTCTGAGTACCTGAGTTTAAAAGCCCCTCCTCCACCGAGCACCACTCTCTCTCAGCCAGCTGGATCTCCTCTCACCACTTTGTTTGCTCTTTGTTTTATTTTGTTTATTTAATATATTTAAAGTTTGGTTGATTCAACTTCATGTTCCTGTGAGCCAGGGTTGTAACACTATGCTACTCACAGTTGCCAGTTTATTAGGTGCATGAATCTAAAACTAACACAGTCTAATACAACTGAAACTGTTTGAGAGACGAGTTGATTCAACTTTATGGTCATGTTTGTAGCTACAGTTGTTAGTGCTGTTGAATCATACCGTGTCATAGAAGAGTTTCTAATGTTTTGTCCACCCCATGGATATCAATAAAGGTAGACTGAATATTTGAAACACCTCAGTATAACGCAACACGAATTTAACAGCTCTGCTAGGGCTCCAAGATGGCCGTAAAGTTGAATCAACATCTCTCTAAAACAGTTCCAACAAAAACTGCAATGTTAAAACCTTCATGAAGGTAGAATTTACTGCAGGATTGTTGTATTAGACTGCATTAGTTTTAGATTAAACAATCTGGAAAATGTCGAACTAACAAAGCATTACTGGAAATAATGCAATTAAGCCCAAATTATAATACCTTGCACTAGTCATCACTGAGAAAAGTAACCAGATTACTGTAACGTTTCACTAAGTAACGCATTACCGCACAACACTGAATATCATAAACTATATCTTACAAATTTGTTTTTAACCAAAATTCACCTAAATAGCCTACTCAATCAAGCCACAGACAGTCCAGTCTGGTCTACAAATACACAAATAATAATAATAATATAATGTTTAATAATAATAAAAACAGAGAAGGGACCAACCCTTACCCCCACCCCACCCCATGTTGGTCTTGGTCACATGAAAGGGAAAAGAAGAAATAATAATAAAAAAAATAATAATAATACAACAAACTAATTAAAAAAAGTAAATAAATAGAAAAAATATATAATAATAAGAGATAAAAAAAAAGTACATGAAATCAGATAATGGACTTAGCAAAAAAAAAAAAAAAAGTAAATAAAGAGGGTCGTAGGAGAGGGGTAATGAAGATCCCTCTCTTGGATGAACTTTAAATAAATGCCACATATGCCATCCATTTTTCAAACCACAGGTTCCTTTTCCTGCTTTTCCATGCAGTCACTGGTTTCTGCTCCTTTCAGAGCTGTATAAGAATCAAGTTGCAGAGCCTTGACGCTTGCGTGAGGTAGTCAGTCACAGTTACCACATGTCTCCTTTTATTGTTGTCAAGGTTGTGTTTTTTTGTGAGTAGTAATCCATTGATTTTACACATCAAAATCAGTTTTCTCAACATGAGCTCTACTCAGCCTGTGAAAACTGTTTTATAATGTCCTCTGGAGGAAAAAAAAAAAAAAAAAGGGTGATCTCAGGGTCATCTCTTGGTTCAGTTTAGAGACTACAAACAGAGTATAAAAAGCCTCATTTACGCCGACAGTTGTGTGTTTAAGCGAAGGTCTAACAAAAAGATGCTATGTGTGGCTTTATTTGAAATGAAGCCACACATAGCCTTGTTTTTGGACCCAAACAAGGGATTAATAGTCAGGATCCTGAATTGATTTTGACAAGTCAGTCACTCAATTTGTCTCTGGAGTACTCTTTTAATAGTGCGTACTCTTGTGCGTACTCTTCATGTTTGTTCAGGTGCCTTGAATGTGGGACAAACACAATTCAAACTGCTGAATCATAGCCAAAACAGAAACCTCCGAGCTGAGAACAGACCTTATCTGATTGCGTATAAATTAAACTAGATGTACTGTATTGGCAGTCATTGGGTCCCCTGAGGGCCTCTGCTATGTTAAATCACTCCTCTTATCTCCTCTCTCATGCTGTGGCCTGTGTAAACAGTAGCACATTTTGGGAGAAATGTGTCCCCAGAGACTCTGCAGTGTTTGTTCAAGGTTTCATTAATGACAAACAGATTTGGTCAGTTTACGGTCACCCACCTCTTTAATCATCCCATTAGGCTGTATACAGTATGTGTGTGTGTTTGGGGGTCAGGGTTAAGCTAAGACATGCAGTGGCTAGAGTTCAGCTCAGTGAATGTAAACACTGGAAACTCTGTCTAGTCTAGTAAACTGCATATGTGTCTATAAGTGTGTGTGTTTGTGTCTTGTTTTAGAGCTTATCGTCGCAACATGTTTTTCTATATGAGGATAGAGGAAATGGCCTACTTTGAAATGCAAAGCCATATTTGGCACGGATGGGATCTGAATTTCAAAGAGTAGCAGACTGAGCTGAGATTCCCACAGGGACCATTCGAAGGCATCAAAGCTGCCGGGGCCCTCTGACCTTACCCAGTTTTATTATACAGCGGAGAAACAGAGCAGAGACAAGGTGTGAAAAATACCAGGATTCTGTAGACGGATGTGTAAAATGAAAGATGTGCTGCATCTGCATACAAGTATTGTCCTTCTTTCCCTTCTGACGCTTTTCAAGTCTCTAGAAATTCACTCTTAAAGGAAAAATTCGACGTTTTGTGAAGTACACTAAACATGAAGCTAAAGCAAGCAGCCGGTTAGCCTTGCTGAGCATAACGACTCCACCAAAATACACTACAAAAAACAACAACTCGACATTTTATCAGGAGTTGTGTTTATTTGTTGGCCGAGAGCAGTGAATTCCTGGAGTCTGCGCTGGTTGCCTGGCAACTGCTGTTGTGTGGCTCACTTCCATCTATCATTGTTGTTTGTTCAATATTTCTGTTACAAACACCATATCCCATAAACCCTAGACCATCACAGGTTAAACTTTGAGTCCATGAGCGAGTCGCGTGTCCGCAGCTAGTTCAGACGTCTCTAATAACAGCAGGACAAACAGGACTGAACAGAAAGCAGAGATTACAGATAAAAACTTTGAAAAATATCTTAAGAAAACATAGTGTTGGTATCAATCTTCCCACCTACTGCAACTCTTAGCAAGAAAGCGAATACCGTATGAGCCTGTACTGTAGATCACAAGCACCTGAATGCATTTGCACATCTGCACAAAATACTAAATCCGAGGTAGATGAGAAAGCAGGAATAATTAATAAATACACCTGAACTCCAGTACAATAATTGCAAAATTCCATTAAAAATAATTTACAATTGTGATGCATCAGAGATAGAAAGTGTATATATGCATGAAGAAGAACATATACACTCATCAGCCATAACATTAGTACAGCATGGGCACCCTGACCGGTCTGCGGCTGCAGCCCCATACGCAACAAACTACGATGCACTGTGTGTTCTGACACCTTTCTATCGGAACCAGCATTAACTTTTTCAGCAATTTGAGCTACAGTAGCTCTTCTATTGGATCGGATAACACGGGCCAGCCTTCGCTCCCCACGTGCATCAATGAGCCTTGGGTCTGACCCTGTCGCCGGTACACCGGTTTTCCTTCCTTGGACCCCTTTTGGTAGGTCCTGACCACTGCAGACCGGGAACATCCCACAAGAGCTGCAGTTCTGGAGATGCTCTGACCCAGTCGTCTAGCCATCACTATTTGGCCCTTGTCAAAGTCGCTCACATCCTTATGCTTGCCCATTTTTTCTGCTTCCAACTCAAAGTTCAAGGTTCAAAATGTTCACTTGCTGGCTAATATATCCCCCCCACTGCCAGGTGCCATTGTAACGAGATAATCCATGTTATTCACTTCACCTGTCAGTGGTCTTAATGTTATGGCTGATCGGTGTATGCTGTATGAGCAGGAATGGGAGACGTGTGGGAGGAAGAATTACGAGACTCATCATCATATGTAAACATTAATTAATAAGGGTCACTGTAATAAACAAAAGTGTGCGTGTGACTGCAGTGCGCATGCCTCGAAAATAATCTTCCTCTTAGTGTTGTTCTTCAGTCCCCAAGGCTCTTCACCATTTTGCTGCCAAAGCAGCGGCTCCTCAAAGTGCTGCTGGCCATGCTTAAAGGGAAAAAAAAGTGTAATCTGTGTATGTATAGTTGACCCTCTGTAAAATTATTTGATGTGAAGACCAAGAGGGGTTTTTTATTATTCTTTTTGACGTTTTTATTCAGTATGACTATACATCAGTGAGGCTCCAAGGTCAGTTACATGATTCATATAAAGACAACAGGAGTCTGTTGAGAACTGAGACTGCCAATGAGCCGAATCAACAGGAATTAATTAAGGAGATAAAGAGTGTGCATAGATTAGTGTTATACTCCACAGCTGCTGCAGCATCTACGCCATCCCTCCTCCTCCTCCTCCTCCTCGTCCCTTCACCCCCTCTCTGTTTCCCTTGATTACTTACGTCTGTTGCTTTTCTCCTCATTCTCTACTTTCTCGCTCCTCGGCCACTCAGTACAGTGCCAGTCATTTCTATCTGCATCAACTTCTTAACTTTCTCAGCGTCCGCGGGGAACTGCTGACGCATGATGGGTTAGGAGGAGGGAGCCTGAAGCTGTTTCTGTTGGCACCTCCTCATCAGGAGGCTGGACTGTATCATCCTTCTCATCATCTCTCTTACTGGTATGCCTCTGTTTCCATCAATGAACTGACATACCACAAGCTGCTCATATTTGTTTCTCTCTTCCACCTGTTTAAATGATGTTTGTCCCTTCCTCTGATCTCGCTCCGCCTCCTCTCCACATCTCCCAAAAGTGAATGCATGTTCTTTATAGAAAAAGCAGGACTTGATTAAAGGGCAGATCTGTGGTGGCGTGTGCATATAATGTGCTTTTGTGCCTGTATGAGAATAGATTAGTGGATTGTTAAAGCTTCAGTAGGCAGATAGTTTTTGGCATCATTGGACAACAATTCCCTAATAACCTTTCAGCATATTGTAATTCAAGTGTTCTGAGAGAAAAATAGACTTCTACACCTCCTCATGACTCTGTTTTCAGGCTTTAAAAGATCTAGCCCTTGACGGGAGACTTTGACCGATCACAGGTCATTTCAGAGAGAGCGTTCCTATTGGCTGTTCATTCAACGGAGGCAGCTGTCAATCACTTGCAAACTCCGATCAAACGGTCAAAATAGGCAGCGCTGATCAAATATGAGAATATGAGAACGTTTGCTCCGGCTTGTGGGCGGTGCTTGGTATTTCCTCAACTGATCTCAACATGGCTGCTGGGTCACAAACTTTCTCATTTTACAGCTAAACAGTACACTACAAGATGTTTCTGAAAACATTTGAGCCGAGAAATAGGTATTACAGTAACAGAATATTGATTCATATTTGATCAGCGCTGCCTAGTTTGACCGTTTGATCGGAGTCTGTGAGTGATTGACAGCTGCTCAGAGACGGCAAGGCTCCAGCTCGGCTCTGATTGGTTATTTTCCTCCGGTCTGTGAAACCTTGCAGATGCCATTAGGAGCAGTGGAGGACAATGAGGCACATGATTTTTTTTTCAGATTACCTGTCTCATGCACTACTGTCAGGATATAGTGACTGTTTTATAAAAATAACTTATTTTAATCATATTCGCTCCATTTCTACCTACTGCAGCTTTAAGGACAACAAGACCGCAGAGGAAGGATGAATCTCAACTGGAATTTTTTCTCAAAATGAGACCACTGATCTTGGGTCTGTGCTGTATGTGTTTGTCATTACCAATGAATTCCTTTCACCCAACAAACTCACACAACATCTCTTTCTCTATAGTTCTTTCTTTGAAAACATCTTGCTGTGTTGGAAATGGAAAATTCAGGAATGGGCTTTGATAATGAGGTCTCGTGCTCTCAGTCATCTATCTCCTGTTTTGTCGGTGAATGAAAACAGAGGGGCTGTATATTTGTGAAATAGGTTGCACAACTTCCTGTTTGTTATTTTTAAGACAGATGTTTTTTTTTTCCTTCAAAAAAGCCTATCCTCAGATAACTTCTTCCTCTGATCATATTGGCTTTGTATTGTTTTTAATATTGAGTGACTTCATGACGAGCTTAATTTCACAAACCCTTCTGACTTTCCTCAACCTTTCCTGCAAAGTCTTTTATTTACTCCTCTGTCTATGATAGCCCACTTATTCTTAAAGCTAGGGTAGGCAGTATATTTTTGGCATCATTGGTGAAAATAGTAAATAATGTCATTGATGGGAATGTCATTAATTTTGCAGGTATTTGGTTCTAAACCAAAGTATTGGACACATTTTGACTTGATGATGGCGGCTAGATGAAAAGTCGGGGGATCAAAGTCATCCTGATAGGACACGAATGTCTGTACAAAACCAAATTTCATGGCAATCCATCCAATTGTTGTTGAGATATTTCAATAAAGAAATAAAAGGTCAACCTTATGGTGGCACTAGAGAAAAAGTCAGAGTATCACCAAAGTCAAAAGGATTACATCATCTGGGTACCATGAATATCTGTACCAAATTGTGCACCAATCCACGACGTAGGTGTTGACGGGATAAGTGAAATATTTGCACCTTGAATGTCTGTACAAAATGTACAAAATTGTGAATGTTTTCAGAATGTACTTCTCTACACTAAAAGAAAAAAATGTGGAGATGATAATTATAGGTTATCATGCAGTGGTTTTACTGGTCTGGCTGTATGTGGCTCATGAACTAAAATCTTTAGTTTGAAACCGCTGATTTAAGAGTTGTTATTTCTGCAAAATGGCTTACAACAACCTGTCGCCATTTTGTGGCTATTTTTCTGTTCATACTACAACAGCAGACATATTTGAATCGCTGAAACTACCAATAGAATCATTCAAACTCACTTCTTTGTTATAAACAAGAAAATGTGACACAACATGATCTGAATGATTTGATGGCAGAAAATGTAGTGAACATATCTAGCAATTACTCTTTTTGTTCTCCAAAACGTGTTGCCTAAAGCAGCTCAGATTAAGTTTGATAATTAGCATAGTCCTTGGGTGTTTTTGTAATTTTCTCTGCTTTTCTCTCAGCTGTGACTGACTTCGAGTCAACAACCTTGGCATGAAACATGACTTGTTGTCAGAGCAGTGTCCCACGGCTCAATCATACTTGTTCTTTTCATTTTGGTTTTCATTTGCGTCATCTTGTCACTGCTCTATTCTCGTAACACACGTCGTTTTGTTTCTGAGCAGCAGCACTGACAAAAAACACTTTGAGTTCAGTCTGGCAGCTTCTTATTTTTCTTTGGATTATTGAATTTGGACGTCCAATCCTGCCAAAAACAGTGTCAAAGCCGAATAGATTTATTAACATTTTCTCCAACAGTGTTTGTGAATCAGCCCAAATAACAATTGCAGATTCAAATGACCAGATGTTTGTGAAGCAGCAGTAGGAGCTGATATTCATTTGAGGTGCAAACAGCATGGCTCCTTCCTTCCTTTGCTGTCCATCCTTCTGTTGTTTTTTTTCTCTTTTTGGCTGGTTGTGATTAATTTGAAAAGAGAAGTTCTATAATGAAGTGAAAACACCTACAGGAATCAGCGCGTGAGATGATACGTCAAACTAATTGCTTGAAGGCTGAAAAAAACAGGTATGTGCTTGAAAAAGAAAAGTTACATGGTTGAAAGAAAAGGGTTATCTATGCCTCATATGTGGAAAAAATACAATATTAACAGAGTATATGATTTAACAGTACTGGTTAGCCATTTTTTGGTTGGCCAGTTTTTACCAAACAATGCAAAAAGCAATTGTTATCCAAAACTCGTAGTATTTCTTAAAGATAAAGTTTTGGGAAAGAAGTTTATTTGCTTTGTTGCTGAGAGTTAGCTGAGAGGATCAATAGCGCTGTCATGCTTGTGTGATGCACAGAACTGTATCGATCATCTCATCTGACTCTCGGCAAGAAAGCATTGAAGTGTATTCCCCAAAATGTCAAATGTGTTGTGCTTCAGCTTTGCTGGGTAAAGTAAAAACCTACACATTAAAAATAACCCCAGTTCACCGATTGAAAGCAGAAGAAAAATTGCAATCCCAGTAATTCGTCATTTGGTTAAAACTGACAAAGGATTCATCAATTTACTGTAATATACTCACAATCATGTTGTTATCTGCCCTTTAGGGTCATCATTGTCTTCTGTATTCACATTTCCTCTCTGTCCATCCATTGTCCTCTGTCTGTTCGTCTGTCCACAATGGGAAGATCAGTGTCTGCTGGACAGATCGAGGGCGCCATGAGGAATATAGCAACGGCTTGTTAAAAACACAACCAAGACAAATAAGAGTGGAGAGGAGATGGGGGGTTGATAGGTAGGAGAAGTGAGAAAAAACAGAGGGATAGAGACCTGACTTTTTCTTTTCTTTAAACTTGAACACGAAACAGCAGAAACGAGCTAAAAGTCGACCATTTCCTGTGGATGCAACGATTCATGGCCAAAGCTCATATATTGATCGATAACCGATAAATATTTATAAAACAGATATGTAGGATATTAGAGAGGACCTATTATGCTTATTTTCAGGCACATACTTGTAGTTTTGGTTTCTACTAGAACATGTTTACTTGCTTTAATGTTAAAAAAAATGCTTTATTTTTTTCAGACCGGCTGTGCTCTCTCTCCCTCTTTTCACCCTCTGTCTGAAACGCTCTGTTTGAGCCCAGTCTGCTCTGATTGATCAGCTGGCCCACTGCTGTGATTGGTCAACCGAACCAAACTCTTTGGACTCTGCTCCAGCTCCACTCTAACTAGCTTTGTTTGAGGGTGGGCCAGCCACTACGCAGGTATTATGCAAAATGTGTTACTCAGTGACATCACCACGTTACGGAAGAAAAGGCGGGACTTCAATAAAGACGTTTCCAGCAGATCAGGAGTAGTGTTTCTGTGGGGGAGAGTAACTCCCTTTGGCGTGGACTTTGGCCTTTGTAACATTGCAGACCTTTTACATGCACAAAAAACTATACAACACACTAAAGGAAAGGGAAAAGCACAAAAGCGTAATAGGTCCTCTGTAAATAAAACCCTTCACATGATGCTCTTTTTTTTTTTAAAACAACCTGCTTATTTGAAAATAAAACACTCTTTATTTCAAAGGCTGTTGTTGGTCTGACTTTGGAGTTTCTGTGAGTCACCAGGTTTAATGCTGCAGCCTATTGATCGCCCACTGAATAATAAATAATAGAGAAATGCCATTTTTTTCAAGTCTTTGAAATTTGAAATGTGTGTGTATGAGTTTCTGATCGTGCGCACTCTCACGCACACACCACACATATTCACAATGATTGAAGTCACACGTTTTTCTCAGTATTTAGCCCTGAGATGATTTGAGAGCCTTTATGTGTAGTCTTTCCAGAGAAAAAGAGAGGAGGAGGGAGGTGAACACGAGAGAGGCAGCAGTGACATCTGTATATATATATAAGCTGCTCCCTTAAGACATATAGAATTAATGCCATCTAGTTGCTTTGGGCTTGTCTATTTGGATGCTAATTTTGTTGTTTTTGACTTCCTAATGGCGGTAATTATGATAATGGACTAATACTGTATAAGTGATATTGGCAGTGTGTTATAAATATGCATACAAGTGTGAATTCCACTTGTGACTCATTAGTCTTTTTTTTATTTTGTTTTTTCTCTGTAGCAACATGAAAAGCAAAGCGCATGCAGAGAAACGCTGCAGATTGCTTCCTGCATGTGTCATTTGTCTGCTGTAGAAAGAGAGGGACTCTCGCATTGTGAGATATCTCAGAGAAACAGTCAGCGAGGAAGAAATATAATTAGTTTAATGATATCAGTAAACAACAAATAATGGCATTAAACCAAGCAACTTAGAAAAGGGTTTTAGCACTAATTCTCTTGGAATTTATCCCTGATAATGTAAGAGTGGTAAGCCACAGATTATGAGTGGCTTCCCATGGCTCAAATAACTTCCAGAATATAAAACGGGTGGTTAATAGATAAAGAAAACCAATTAAGGTAATAATGGCAGCACGGTGGCTGAGTGGTTTGTTTTATTGGCCTGTCGGCTGTGGGATTGATTCTATCCCACAGATATGCATTATGCATGGTTTATGTGTTTCCCACTTTCCTCTCATAATACAGTGACACAGGGATTTTATTCAAAGAACAAGGATAAAGGAATCAAAGCAGCGAGGAGTGAAAGAAAACCCAGTGAAGTTTGTGATTGGCGCTGTTCCCAACACAGTAAATGCTTTTAATCTTTTGCTCATCAAGCACAGCGTGTTATAGCTGAAATAGAGTATTTAGTCATCATAAAATAGATGTTTGAATGCAACCATTCATTACTATCTGCCTAATATTTTACAGTAAAACCCATTGATGCTTTCTAAAGAAGAAGTAGAAGGCGGCCTTGAGGGATAAGAAAAAGCATCTGGCAAACTGTTTCAATTACAACCTTTCCAGCCCTCCGTTGCTATGGTGATGAGTAAGACTTGTAACATAAGTTGAGCGTGGCAGAAACCCAATCAACGTGATAATGGCTTGACACATGTACACGACTTGTACATGTGTGTGATGTGTGATAACAGTCTTTTTGTCATATGATTGATAATATCAAAGATATTCCTCTACCTCATGCTTGTAATTTTTATTTAGTAATGTGCTGCATATACATATAAGACACCCCAGTCTTGAAACACCTCCCCATACCGCCTACTGTACTTGTCAAACACATAATGACCTTGTTTACACATAGTCAGAGCTCAATGCAAACAGGACTGTAATTCTATACTGCAGTATCAATATGTACCGTTTCTGGCTAATTCCTTAAAGCAGCAGTGGGTAGAATTAGCTAATATGATTAAAAAAGTTGTTTTTATAAAACGGTCACTATATCCTGTCAGTAGTGCATGAGACAGGTAATCTGAAAAATATCATGTTCCTCTGTGTCCTCTGGTGCTCCTAATGGCATCTGCAAGATTTCACAGACCGGAGGAAAACAACCAATCAGAGCTGAGCTGGAGCCTGCCGTCTCTGAGCAGCTGTCAATCACTCGCACACTCTGATCAAACTGTCAAACTAGGCAGCGCTGATCAAATATGAATCAATATTTCTTACCTCAAATGTTTTCAGAAACATCTTGTAGTGTACTGTTTAGCTGTAAAATGAGAAAGTTTGTGACCCGGCAGCCATGTTGAGGAAATACCAAGCACCGCCCACCAGCCGGAGCACAGCCAATAGGAACGCTCAATAGGAACGCTCTCTCTCTGAAATGACCTGTGATTGGCCAAAGTCTCCCATCATGGGCTAGATTTTTTTAAAGCCTGAAAACAGAGCCATGAGGAGGTGCAGAAGTCTAGTTATCTCTCAGAACACTTGAATTACAATATGCTTAAAGATTATTATGGGATTTTTGCCCAACGATACCAAAAACATTCTACCTACTGCAGGTTTAAATGGTAAATGGACTTGCATTTATATAGCGCTTTTCTCGTCTTCCGACCACTCAAAGCATCAAAATGCCTGAAATGGAATGGTACATCATCATACTGATGAAAGAAAATCTTATAAATTGAATATTGCCATAGAGCAGCCCTGCTCAGTGATGTGCATCATTGCCCACAATGGCCTCTCAAGCTATTAAAGGGATGACCGAGTTAAGAAAGTCAATGAATGAGCAATGAAACAATCATTCTGCAAGCTATTCTTTTGTACACAGTGGCCCATTTCGTTGTTTATTTTCATTTGTTCATAGTTTGATTTACGTTTTTTTTTTTCCATAGGATATACTATGAAGGAAAATTGAGATGAATTGGTGAGAGGCTGATTTCTCCCCATTTTTCTGTTCTTGGTTGACAAACATGAATGCTGATTATTTAAAGACGGAGAGAATTAAATCTTCCATATGCCACATGCAAACACACTGCATACCCACAAGTTATCTTTCTTTCTCCTCAACATTTTATTTGCCTGAACAGTCATATTTATTTGCAACAAGGGCCAACAGCCAAAATCACTTCCCCCATTCTCATCTAATCCTTCTCAGTCATATGGATAAACAAGTAGGTAGAGCTTTCCGCAGGCTTCTACGCCTGTAATTCATGTATCACTTAACTTTTAATCACCTTCAACAACAGCACAGATTCACTGGGTGTGAAGATGCACTCTACATAAACACTGAATCACTGCAATAAAGTTTTGATCTGTGCAAATAACACAATAAATTATATGTTTCATTATGTAGCGAATCAAGTTGTCCTTCTTCCTCCACCAGTCTTCAGTTTTTTTGTCCTTCTTTGATCCAATTTTTCCTCTTTTTTCCTCTTTTTCCTCAGTGTGTGTGTGTGTGTGTGCATGCACTTTCACTTGTGTGTGTGTCCTTTCAAAGTGCTGAGCGCCCTCCTCCTCCTCAGTGATGTAGGTGTTTCCGACAGGCCGGGTGGTTTTATGACTCTCATTAATGAGTGGGGATGTATCTGCCAGCTCATGGCATAAAATGACAAACGGCTGGTCAAGTGTTCAGCTAAGTGTAACATATTTAAGTAACCATGAAATTTATGAGCAGTGAGAAAGCTTAAAGAAGTGTGTGTGTGTGTGTGTCTGCGTGTGCATTTTTAACAAAGCCCACTGGGAGGAAGTGGGTTGGACAGATGTGGAGCAGGAGATGCACAGATGATGGTCACAGCGGTGATGTGGAAGGCTGAGGCTGAGAGAATAAGACGAGTGTGGCACTATAGGGGGATGTGACCTGAGGCGTTGTGGGTTTGATGGAGCGTTTTGAATATGCGACTTTGGGATATGTTCTTAAAGAAGGATAATATATTCTGCTCACTTCATGTCCTCCCAAGGAAAAGGAGGAGCAGCAGAATGAAATCTGTGTGTGTAGGGGTTTGTATTACCCACATTGTGGGGACATAAACCTGTTTACACAGTCACATAGTGGGGACTCGCCTTCCAAATGGCTACAAAATGCATGTCCCCATAACGTACATCATTATATTTTAGGGTTAGGTTTAGGTTAGGGAAAGGGTTAGGATTAGGCAAGTAGCTGTTACAGTTAGGGTTATGGTAATTCTCCAGGAAATGAATGTAAGTCAATGTAATGTCCTCAAAAGTCATGAAAACACGATTGTGTGTGTGTGTGTGTGTGTGTGTGTGTGTGTGTGTGTGTGTGTGTCGTGCGATAGTCTTAATTGCTCCACTGTCCTTCTCAGGCATTCAGAACCCTGTAAAACGTATACCTTCCTGAAAAAAAAATAATATTGATACATTAAAAATGGAAAATGAGATGGTGTGGTAATATGCAGTTAACCAGAGGCTACAGTTTTCACCATCAAATTTCATAAGTAAATCTGCCTGAGAGATTTTTCTATACGTGATTGAGTTCCCAATTATTTCTCGGAATTGGAAATAATCCACAGGGCAGGTTGATGGTATGGCTCTGACATAAATACAGTATAAGAAGCCAAAAAAGAGCCTCACTTGTTACATGTTAAGAGGCATTTTTTTCTTCAGATTTTTTTTCATTATAGCTATAATTTATGCATTCAAGATACAAAAAGTAGTGCACTCAGGCTTAGGATCTCCCTTTACTGAGGCATGTAACTATTGGTACTTGCAATTTTATAACCCATAAAATTAACACATAAATTGATTTTTTTTTTAAAGGAGTGAGGGCAGTGAAAATACCAGGGACTAGGGAGGAAAGTGTGTGATCAGCTGAACAACAGAAGATCTCTATCGCCCCTCTGTGGACATCAGGTGTTACTACAGGGATCACGGCTGGATTACTTATAAGGCCTCCCCAACAAACACACATACTGTACTCTCTGTGCATTGTGTATCATGTTGCCTTCAAGTACCCACAAAGTGCAGTGCACACAACAAACTACATATCTTACAGTAAAAACAGTAAAACAAGAAATAAAGCAAATATCATCCTGTGTACTTTGATGTATTGATTCTGAGGCAAATACTGTAAACCAAGTTCACATTACTGCAAGTCCCTGCATGTCACAGACTCGTACCAAAATACTAATGAAAGCCTGCACACAGTCGCACCCACACACACACACACACACACACACGTGAGCCACACATTGTTACTCAATAGCTGCAAAACTGTGATACTACTATTCATGTGAATTTCTGAACCACTTGGACATTTGGCCGGTGATTCGGCGGTCTGGAATCAGGCTACTTGCGTCACAGTTTAGTATATGTAAACATGTGCCAAGTGGACTGTAAGTACACAGAGATTTACTGGTGGTTGAGTTTGAGTGAGAAAACAGTTCATGAATTTTGAAAGATGTGGTCATTGAATGCATTTAGGGTCAAAACAATGAAAAGTGATACACAGTTTAGTCCACATTGGCTCCTTTTGTGCTGACAGAGTGAAGAGTTTCAGCTCTACAGAGTGTTTTAGTGTTTTTCAGCTCATTGTTGTGGTTTAAGGTCCACAACTTTAATGTTTTGGTTTAGCCTCGTAGCTCTCATCAACCTTCTTTCCAGCCACAGAAGCTGTTTTCAGGAATAAAGCTCTGATAAACCCACTGGTAGAGTACCTGCTCAGCACCAAACAGCAGGCAGACACAGTTAGCGACTAGCTGGTGAACATAGTGGAGCATTAAAGAGTTGTGCAGACCAAAACAGAGCTAAAAGCATAGGCACAGTTTGAACTTTAAGGTTGGGGGATCACAAAAAAAATCTAGAGGGAATGTAATGTGCACAACACAGAGAGGTCTAGTGTATTGGGATGCGCATAGCCTACATATTACACCCTCCAAACAGAATGGGACCCAATCAAAATCAGTTTGATTGCAGTGTTTTCTAGGGTTAGGGTTAGAAAGTCAATGAATGAAAACCTGTGTTTTTTGTTTAAAAAACACAAACATCGGAAGATAGCAAGTACTACTCACCCATCTTTTAAGTGGTTATGTCTCCAGTCTGATCTCAAGTGCACAGCTGATAGGTACGTGGTTTGTTTACATGGCGTAACAGAAAATGTCTGACTTTATTAGGCTATAAATAAATAAAGAGACCACAAATCTATCTTCTTATCTTGTTGGTTTCTTCTTTCTGTCAATAAGAAGACACAACAAGGTCGATAACATTTATCATTATGATAGATTATTAGTTCTGCTGCAGAGCTTGAAGTGGAAAAAAATAAGTGCCGGTACTCCCCTTTCACATGTTGTTGTGTGTATCGGCCGGTATCAGCAATCTCTTGCGACTTATTCCTATTTATTCATTATTTCTTTAAGCATGTTATAATGTGTCAGTCATAATCAGCTGTGGTTTTATTGCTATATTATTATACTTGAGCTATGCATCTTTTATAGTAGGCCTATATTACTCCAATAATATTCACACTGGAACATTATAGGGTTAAGGTGGTGTGTTTGTATATAGTGTTAATACTTGTTAGTGCTTTCCTGTGTTATTTGTAGTATCGCTCTATAATATATTATAGGATGTCTATAGGCTGGAATCAACAGCAGCCAGGCAGACAGGTAGGTATGCATGCAGAGCTGAGGTGTGAGAGCTATTCATTCAGGATGCTCCTACATATTATACGGAAACACATTCTGAGTTTATACACTGAATAAAAGACACTAGGAGATATTGGGTTTGGGGGTCCTCCCCCAAGAAAATGTGAAGGTTTTTGACTTAAAACTACGCATTTTACATCATTTTGGACCATTATTATTACTAGTTAAATGATTATTTTTATTATTTATCACAGCCTTCGTCTGAACACTCAATTCTTCTGGAAATGTTTGTCCTGTAAAATCATATTCTATAAATCAGAAGAGCAGAATCAGGAAACTTTTAAATAATGCTTCATTAATTATATTTGTTCACAAATAAAAAAGAAGTTGTGAAGAACAGTTCACTATTTATTTTACAAAAACGAGGTGAACATTGTATTGATAAATTACAGCACCCTCGTTCCCCCCCCATCCCCCCACCCATGTGCGTCGGTTCATCGATGTACTATATATATATTATATGTGATATAAATGATCTGATGAGATGATAAAACATGCATCCCACGAACACCTTTGACTTCCCTCCCCTCTCTCCCTGCTGTTCTCCCGGAGTTTTAATTCCTCCGATTCCTCCCAGTCTCTCCACCCAATCGCATTTCAAAATCCATCCACTATATTTATTAGAAACAGCCTTTTGTCACTGCTGTTTGTGATCATAGGTTTTAAATTACGTACTTATCCCACATATTTGTCAGTTGTTTCTAAACAGAGTGAGAGAGAGGAGCAGACACACACAAGCAGATAGACACAGAGACACAGAGACAGACAGAGAGAGAGATAGATAGTAAACAGCAGAGGATCAGAATCGCTTGTTAACCAGCGCAGAGAAATGTGCTTCTGATGTGAACAACCAGGCTTCACCTGCGCCGTTATGAATCTCCATTATGAATCTCTCAGAGAACCTGATATGGAGAGGGCAGAGGAGAGCACCGGCAGCTTGTGAGAAGCTCTGGTACGCATGAAAAAGTCAGTAAAATGAAGAAGTGCCGATACTGCGTACCGCTGCGTACCGGCCCACTTCGAGCACAGGTTCTGCATTATTATAAAAAATATAGATGCATTTCTAGGGGGTTCAGTGAGCACCCTGAACCAACACAAACTGCGTGAGAGTGAATATTGGCCTTACATTCGTCAGGTGGCCAGAAACACAACTCCAAATGAATGATAATGTTGCTCCATGCTTGCTGGATGTCAACTGTCTGTTAACACATTTGCTTTAACAACTTCAGAAGGTGAAAATGTAAAAATGTGTTTACGGCTTATTCTGCTGCCCCCATGTGGCCAAAAAAAAACTATCGTCTACAACCTTCTTTATTATGGTGATTGTAGTTTTTTAAGAATGAAAAACAGGTCAGACTTGTATGACTAAAACCCTCCAAACACAGCTCCGGTTGGCTCAGACTGATGATGTGTGTGAGTGAGTCTGTTGGCTGTGTTTCAGTGTATTTCAGGGTTTGGCTGCAGCTCTGACTGGTTTCTGTGCAGTTACTGATCGGTTGGTGTCATGGATGTAGCTGAAGGTCATGTGAGGAAAGGAAAATACAGTTTAATAGAAACAAATCCCAGTTTATGTGTCAGTAGCATGATCTACAATCATGAATCCAGATACGGTATATACCCAAATTGCTTCAGGATCCAGGTGATATACGACTGCTGTTAGTGATCACTTGTGATCGGATTTCACCTCCTTACTCACCTTTGATGTTTTCTTTGGACGCCTGCAACAAAAGTTTGGGGAATGCCATCTTGTTTGCTATCACATTCTTCTTCCTTCCTCACTCCCTTCCCTACTCTGTTTTCAAACTTCCTGTCCCTATGGGCGACAGCACAAACAAAACAACAAGCTGCTGCCTAATGATGGACAACATTCAGTTGGGTTGTGCATGCAAGATATTCACTGGGTACACTGAGGTCATGTATTTTTCGCTGGGAATTTGGCAGTTTTAGCAGCCTGGAGAGGTGCACATTTGAACCAGGCATAAACACCTTTGCCTTTAGATGATATGGACAGATGTCGAGCATTAGGACCAAGATTGTTGATGAATACTGAACCTGGACACGTGCGAAGGCAGTGGGAGGGGTTGGAGATGGGCCAAACGGCACATTGTTGCCCCACGGCCAAAATGACTGAACAGGTTTCTCCATGTCTCATGCAAACATCACATCCCAAATATGATCAAAATCAGGATTGGACTCATAGGTAACCGGGATACAATGTGTGCATGTAAACATAGGCTGCCCATAAGTTAACATTATATGAGACTCAAATTCATGTGTCACAGCAGCACAAAAAGAAATGTCTAAAAGGAAACTAAATTAATAAATACGGCAAAATACAAAATAAAGGAAATGTCATTCCAAAAGTAAATTTATATGATGCAAGTCTCTGCATGTCACAGGTGAATCCATTTCATGCCAACATTATTCCTTCTTATCCAGGAAATAACGAGGCCTACAGAAGGCCCACACAACCAGACACACATAGCCACAGATCACAGCTCAAATTGTGCTATAAAGACAATGTAACATGCAAAACTGTTATATTAGCTTCATAGCATTACCTCTCTATAGGTAGTAGGCTAGTATTGGGATTTTACCAATTGAGGAGCCTACATTTATTCTATTCTGTCTTTCGGAGGTTGTTGCGGGCTGAGTTTTTCTAAATAGCGCTACGAAGTTGCGCTAAATTTTTGGTCCCTTGACCTCTTACCTCAAGATATGTGAATGAAAATGGGTTCTATGGGTACCAACGAGTCTCCCCTTTACAGACATGCCCACTTTATGATAATCACATGCAGTTTGGGGCAAAAAACAAGCAGTTTTTTGAATGCAGTATAAATGTGTTATTTTTGCCTATTCTAAAATGGTGTGTTTGAATATTTCTGCATACTGGGGTCCCTAAACAGTCTTGGAATTACATAAATTGGGTATCACTGTAAAGCTGAGACTCTTGTGGATCCAATGAGCCCAACTGTATTCAAGTGTGATGATGTTAGTCCCCATAGTAGTAGCCATTTCATTGTAGTGAGGCCATTTTTTTTAAGATTTGACCTCACTGTATAAAATGACCTGTGGTGACCTCTAGGATAATCACAGCCTCATGAAACTTTACAGCCACAAACAAGAGACCTAGAGCATTCAGAGGATGGATGGCTTTCCAAGGTAGATTGACAATAAGGGGGTTTCTGAGCTGTTTCCAGAGCAGAAGTACTCGCCATCCAGTTGCCGAAAAATGCAATTCTTGCAGAAATCTCCAAATGTCAAAAGTTTTTGATACCAAATCAAAGCATGGCTTTTTGTATGGTGTTCCTCAAGGTCTTGGTGTCTTAATGAGGTATTTTGGAGGGCTTATTGATCATTTTTATCAATTCTCGATTGGTAAAAAATGGTTAAATTTAGCACCAAATCAAATGGTATCATCCCAAAATTGCTGCTTCAATTTATGAGACATAATAGAGCATGGGAATGGCCATCACACACTATCACATCTAATATCAACATGTTCTACGCTCTTATACACTTTCACAATTGATTCATTTATTAATCATTTTTTATTTCTTATTAATGACTAGAAGAACTTGACACACAGTGCTGCATCTCAAATTAATCTTCAGGTTTCCATCTTTCACATGATGTACACCACTTCTATGTGACATCTACTGTTGACTCCTGAACGTCTCCTGTCCCCTGGACCGCCGCTCCCACCACGCTCATCACGCGCTGTGCGTAGGGCACCAAGTGCTGGAGGGGGCACCACAATTATGGTCATCATCATAATAATCATAATGATGAATTACTTAAATTTAAGATGAAGCACAAGTGCACAACTACAATTGGCATCATTAGAGCATTATAGGCAATACAAAGATATACATAATTTGCTCAAAATAATAAAAATAATAACGGTGCCCCCCCTCCTTCATCATCCTGTGGTTTGCTCCATTGCGCCTGACAAACTCCAGCCGGCTTGTCCAGACCGCCCGCGTGTGCAGCGCCTGCCGGTTGCGTTACCTGTTGTTTTTAATTTCTGCGTCCGTGTTGACAGGTGAGAGCAGCCGCACTGCCCGCATGTCTCACGCGTGTCAGCAGCGTGAGACATGCGGGCAGTGTGCAGCACAGATTCGAGGTCTCGCCTATTTTTACCTCGAGCCACAGTGAAAGTGATCTATTGACATCTATTGTCATCATATCAGCAACATTACTACAGTTTCAATGTCTATATCTGTACAATATGTCACAGACAGTGAAGGTGATCTTTTATCTGTATATTGACATATAACAGCAACATTACTACAGTTTCTGTAGAATATGTGACGGACAATAAAAAGAAAGTAAAAATGTATTTTTAAATCAACACTTCCTGCTTTCATTTCAAAATAAAGGCCCTCAAGCGTTTTTTTTCCTGTGGACAGAATTCCTTCATTTGTTAACTCAAGGCTTTTATTCTGAAATATTTGCAGGACAGTGTTGTAGAACATAGAACACGGCTTGAATATAGTGTGGGGCTTTAAGATAGATAGATAGATAGATAGATAGATAGATAGATAGATAGATAGATACTTTATTGATCCCGAAGGAAATTTAGGCATCCAGTAGCTTAAACAACAAGTCCCAACACCAATACACCTTAAAAAGAGATACAATCGAATGGAATAAAGTGAAATAAAATAAAAAATAAAAATAAGATAACAAATGGTGGATTATTACTATTATTTACAAATTACCACACGTTTCTTAACCTTTCTCTGTCTAAAAATAAATATAAATTACAAATAGCCATTATGAAAGGGGAAACTATATGTAGAAAGAAAGGGCTGGCAATAGCAGCTGCAGCAGCTGCAGAAACGCAGCCGTGAATCAGCGGTTATGCGAGGCAGCCGCCACGCCCTCCTGACGTTCCCTGTGTGGACAAAGCGTTATGCGTGTGACTAATTGAACAGTTCTTTTTTATTACAAATACATATATTGAAACAAATATTTGTTGTTTTTATTTATTTAATTTTTCTTTTTTTTTAGGGGGGGGGGGGGGGGGCACCACAAAGCAATTACGCCTAGGGCACCCAAATGGCTTGCAGCGGCCCTGCCAGTCCCCCACCCTAATACCCCTTTATAATAAAGAAATGTCGGAATGGTAAAAGGGGTTAACTCCTCCACATGCTGATGTCAGCAGAATCAAGCGTTAACAAGAAACGTTAATCTCGGTTTGTTTATCCTCTCCCAGTATTATCTCCACATCCAATCCCCACAAACAAGCTGGTTTCCCAACAAGTCAGCCCAGGCAGAACCGATTTTCCGGCCGTGCCCGGTTCCCCGTTGCCATGGAGATGACGTCATGCTGCAGCACCGGGACGAAGTGCGCAGGCGCGGACTGAAGGGGAAGGGCGAGACGACAGAGAGGAGCCTTTACAGCCACAGCCTCCGCCATTCAGCAAGCACTGTCGACTGAACCAGGAGGGGCCCAGGAACCGAACTGCAGAACCACCAGAGCACCGTCGTCTGCTGAGCTTCCCCCCTTTGTTTTTCTCTCCGTGAGACTCCCCCACGCACACTGCGACAACATGCGTGAGATCGTTCACCTGCAGGCCGGACAGTGCGGGAACCAGATTGGAGCAAAGGTATGAAAACAATCCGTTACATCTGCCATCTGCACTCGGGTTTTTATGTGAATGGATCACAAGTTGGACAGTGTGTTTTAATGCCTACGTGTCGCCTGGTAAGAGGCCATGTTGTCCACAGGAAATACTAAATAGGTCAGCACACACAGTGGAGTGGAGAGAGTTGTATAATAAGAGAGAAGCGCACAATAGCATCCTTTAGGATGGGCGGTGGCGCGCGGAGACAGCCCCGCGGCTGATGCCCTTAAAATCAACGACGACACCTAAACTGCGTGCGTGTGCGTGTGTGTGTGGTCAGAGACAGAGAGAGGGGTGTGGCCCAGACACCGTGCACAGATGCATTTTTTTCCAACACACACATATTAGGTCATATTTAATTGCAATGAAAAAATAAATCCTAATAGTCTGGTGTTTTATTACCAACCCTGCATTAAAAAAAAAGGGCGCAGCCTCATTTCCAATGGAGATCAACCCATCTATCTACTGATAGTATCTATCTATCAGAGACAGATTTGAGGTGGATTCATTTGAAGAATATTATTCTGGGGCTGCAACTAATACGATTTATTTTTTTTTATTATTATTATTGATTGATATGTCAGTTATTCTTTCAATTAATCGATTATTCCAAACAGAATACTGGCACAGCTGAGTTTGCATTTTTTGTTTTTAAAAATGACCTAAATGATTATCCATCCATTATCTGTAACCGCTTATCCCATTCGGGGTCGCGGGGGGGCTGGAGCCAAGCTGACATTGGACGAAGGCAGGGTACACCCTGGACAGGTCGCCAGACTATCACAGGGCTGACACATAGAGACAGACAACCATTCACATTCACATTCACAATGCACCACCCAAATGTGTAGGGATGCACCGATACCAGGTCGGATATCGGGCTGATACTGACTCAAATAGCTGGATCGGATATCGGTGACAATGGGGCCAATCTATTAAATTCAATTCTATGTGCATATACTATATACATTATATACTGGAATTGTAATTCCTGTTTTAAGTTTTGACCAATTTGTTGCTGCATTAAAAAGGTTTACACTTTAATTGTAATTCTTGTTAATTTTGAAGATTTTATTGCCAATTTGCTGGTGTACGACTAATTATTTTAATAATAAATAAAAAAATTTGCATGAATTCAGACTGTGTTATGCAAGTTTTTCTGAACTTGTTTCTGTCTAATCCAACCCATCATCGATCGACCTGTGTAGTTCTGGGAGGTGATCAGTGATGAGCACGGCATCGACCCGACGGGAAGCTACCATGGAGACAGCGACTTGCAGCTGGACAGAATCAACGTCTATTACAATGAGGCTTCAGGTCAGGACTGGTAACAAGAACGTGGTGTTCTAATAGTCTGTCTTTTCTTTTCTAATAAAAAAAAAAAGTTTTGACACATGATGCGTGTTCCAGGTGGAAAGTACGTGCCTCGGGCCATCTTAGTGGATCTGGAGCCAGGCACTATGGACTCTGTCCGCTCCGGCCCCTTCGGACAGATCTTCAGACCCGACAACTTTGTCTTTGGTACGTGATCAGCCACACACACAAACACATACACACACACACATGTTGATTATTATAGGAAATGGAAAGGTCATTTTAATTATCAGCATATTAGAGAGAAACTATTTTTCAGTTTAATTGAAGACCTTTTGGCAGGATAAATAAGGCGTAATATTCAATTAACCCTTCCCTTCCAGGCCAGAGTGGAGCCGGTAACAACTGGGCGAAGGGCCACTACACAGAGGGAGCCGAGCTGGTGGACTCAGTCATGGACGTGGTGAGGAAGGAGGCTGAGAGCTGCGACTGCCTGCAGGGTTTCCAGCTTACACACTCCCTGGGCGGTGGCACCGGCTCTGGTATGGGAACTCTGCTCATCAGCAAGATCCGCGAGGAGTACCCCGATCGTATCATGAACACCTTCAGTGTGGTGCCCTCTCCTAAGGTACAGTCATCATGTCACACTGTTGCTTATTTTTTAATTTTCTGTTTTTTTATCCCCGCTGACTATACGTTTTGTGCCTCCAGGTGTCGGACACGGTGGTGGAGCCCTACAACGCCACCCTGTCTGTCCACCAGCTGGTCGAGAACACGGACGAGACGTACTGCATCGACAACGAGGCCCTGTATGACATCTGCTTCCGCACCCTCAAACTCACCACACCCACTTACGGAGACCTCAACCACCTGGTCTCGGCCACAATGAGCGGGGTGACCACTTGCCTGCGTTTCCCCGGCCAGCTCAACGCTGACCTCCGCAAACTGGCCGTCAACATGGTGCCCTTCCCCCGTCTGCACTTCTTCATGCCCGGCTTCGCCCCCCTCACCAGCCGAGGCAGCCAGCAGTACAGAGCCCTCTCTGTGCCCGAACTCACGCAGCAGATGTTCGACGCCAAGAACATGATGGCCGCCTGCGACCCGCGCCACGGCCGCTACCTGACCGTGGCCGCCGTGTTCCGCGGCCGCATGTCCATGAAGGAGGTGGACGAGCAGATGCTGAACGTGCAGAACAAGAACAGCAGCTACTTCGTCGAGTGGATCCCCAACAACGTGAAGACGGCCGTGTGCGACATCCCGCCACGCGGGCTCAAGATGGCCGCCACCTTCATCGGCAACAGCACGGCCATCCAGGAGCTGTTCAAGCGCATCTCCGAGCAGTTCACCGCCATGTTCCGCCGCAAGGCCTTCCTCCACTGGTACACCGGCGAGGGCATGGACGAGATGGAGTTCACAGAGGCGGAGAGCAACATGAACGACCTGGTGTCCGAGTACCAGCAGTACCAGGACGCCACGGCCGAGGAGGGCGAGTTTGAGGAGGAGGGAGAAGAGGAGGCGGCCTAAGGCTAAAATCACTCACCATTTCTCAACCGCACTCGTCATAACTCCATCCAACCATCCATCCACTTATCTCACTCCTACTCTGCTCTCTCTCTCTCTCTCTGACTTTTGTTTCACGCTCCTCTCCTCTCCCTGTTCTCTTATCCCCGTAAAGTTTCTGTTTGCTCTTCTCTCTGCACTCTTTCCTCTTTCTTCCATTGTCGGTCCCCTTCGCCCCAGCCAGAGTAGGATTCACAACTCTAAATTGATTCCCCCATCTCGGTGCTCGTATGGAGGTAGCTGACACCGGTGTGCTTGTGGTCTTTTGTCAGTAGCTTTCTGTTTATGTTCATTTATCACCATCAGTCAAACTGTACCTGGGCCAAGTATTCAATAAAACTGTTCAACCCACGCAAATTTGAATTAAATAAATTTGTTGGAAAAATATCCCCTTGTTTGTTTGATGTTCCTCTTTATAGTACATTTTGTATTGTAATACATTTCTAAAATTAAATACAACCAATATAAGGAGATAATTAACCCTTACTCGTGATATTCATGTGTATTAAATAGACTCCTTTTGACTGAAATAGACCAACCGGAGTAACAAAAACCTTTGATGATGCGCAATTCATCTTCTAGTTTTACTCTAGATGTCACAGTATGAAGGCAAACCAAAATGGAGACCTGCTTTGTCTACAGATTAAGCAGTTGTGCTTGAGCACCACTGGGAGGCAGCAATGAGATCTATGAGTTTCGTGCCTCACTCAGTTATGCACTATAACTATACTGTAACACCAAATGCTCTGTTATGTCAGAAATACGTCTTTATAGTAAAAGCAGAGGATTTTGAAGCGCGTCTATTTGATCAATTGCAAGACACACCATCACAGTCAGCTTTCCATGTAGACTGTATGACATATAAAGACATAAAGTATGTCTTTTTATATAAATCAAGCGAACAGATCCTGTTCTTGATACACTACGTCAAGCATCTGCTGTTGTGGAGACCGTTTGTCTCACGGCTGTGAGTGTTAATGACAGTTTCTCTTTCTATTATGCTTGATTAGGCAATAGTGGTTCTCCTGGTTATATGCATAGATGAATGAAAAATGAAATCAAAAGTGGAGGATTGAAGGGGAATTTTTGTAATGCAAATCTCACTGAGGTCACTGAGCAGAAATGCTATTTCTGTAACTTGATTATTCCTGCAGCTGCTGGTGCAAATTAGAATCAGAATCAAAATCAGAAATACTTTATTGATCCCCAGGGCGTTACAGTTGCTCTTGTATAAACTAGGGATGCATCTAGTGGACTTTTTCAGTACTGATAGCGATACCTGGGCTTTGGGTATCGACCGATGCCGAGAACCGATCCAATACCAGTGTTTAATTAATAAACTGTATACCTCACTGTGTGGAAGTGACTGAGATCATTCTTTTATGTGTAAGGCAACATCAGGCTTAACTTAAACATTGCTTTGTAAAACAAAATTGAACAAATAAATACATAGATACAAATTACCTTATTGTTATTTATTATCAAAATAATAAATCGTACACCAGCAACTTGGTAAAAAATCTTCAAAATTAACATGAATTACAATTGAAGGGTAAACCTTTTTAATGCAGCAACAAATTGGTCAAAACTTAAACAGGAATTCAATACAGTATATAATATATATAGTATATAAACATAGAATCAAATTTAATAGATCGGCCCCACTGTCACCGATATCCGATCCAGCTATCTGAGTCAGTATCGGCCCGATATCTGATCCGATATCGGTATTCGTGCATCCCTAGTATAAACATAAGATATGTAAGAAAATAGAAATACATGTAAAGGAGTATGTAAAATATAAATTATGTACATAAAACTACAATATAAACAAAATATATGTAAAGTAATACAAGTACTAAATTAAAAATAATAAAATGAGAAAACAAAAATATGTAATATGTACAAATATTTGCATTAAGGCATGCAATATATAGCATATAACCACAGCGCAAAAAAAGTAGTGCATGTAGTCTGTAGTGCATCTCGGTGGAATGAGTCTTGCACTGAATGTACTCCTGTGTTTGAGCAGCACGTCGTGGAGTGGTTGGGAGACATTATCCAAGATGACACACAACTTGGACAGATACATAAGATGTGTGTTTTGTAATTAAAGGCTACCTTTTGACCTGATGGTTGATGAGTTTTAAAGTAGATGAACATTTTTAAAGTTAATAGAGGTTGAGGGAAAGGCATCAACACAGAAAACAAGAGAAGTGAGTGTGAATGCTGAGAGCTTGAGAGGTGGCCTTATAACAGACGTCATATACACATACACACACACTGACACAACACGCATACTGACATAGATCAGGAAGTGTTCTGTCACTCTGACTGCGCTGATTGAGCAGACTGCTGTTACCTCCGTTTCCACCACCGCTACATCAGATCATAGGTATGGCTGTCATCTGATAACACCTGCTGCTGAAGACCTCTGCCCTGCTGGACAAACACATGGACACAGACACATCCAGACAGCATGGGCTCCAGACTGAAGTAAGTTAATCGTGTCATTTTTGCTCGACTTCCATCATCACTCTGCCCGTCAGTCTGTTCTTGTGGTTTTTATTACTTCCTCTCACAACTGCACAGGAAGTTTCCTGCAGCAACCCTGTTGCCCTTTATGTGTTGCCATACACTTCATGGTATAGACATGAAAATGTTCATGACAAACCTTTGAATATTTTTATGTAATCACACTCAACAGTGGTGGAAGAAATACCAGTATTTTACTTATGTAAAAGTAGCAGCAATACAGTGTAGAAATACTCTGTTAAAAGTAAAAGCCCTGCATTTAAAATTCTACTTAAGTAAAGTACAAACTTATTAGCATCAATAAATTGGCCTACTTCAAGTACCAAAAGTAAAAGTACTCATTATGCAGAATGGCCTATTTCAGAATAATATATATTCTAAAATTGTATTATAATTATTGATAGACTAATGTGTTAATGTTGCAGCTGGTAAATCTGGAGCTGATTTGAACTATTTTATATATTGCTGGGTAGATAATATATAGTAATACATCATAATTTAGCAGTTGAGTGATATTTTGTATGAATAATCTCAATCTGCAAAGTAACTAGAGACTAAACTATAAAATAAATGTTGTGGAGTAAAAGGCACAATATGAGATGTAATGGAGTAGAAGTAGAAAGTAGCATAGAATGGAAATACTCAAGTAAAGTACAAGTACGTCAAGTACAATACTTAAGTAAATGTATTTAGTTACATTCCACCACTGGACGTAACTCTCTCTAGATATATCACAGTTTACCTTTGTCTTTAACAGCAGTTTTCATAACATCCTGAGTGCAAAATCTTCTGGTTTTGTGAAATGATGATCTAAGTAATGTGATAAATGTTGGGCTGATTCACTGGAATATCTCGGTATTACTGTGGACATGTTTTGGTTGGTAACACACTGTAGGGAGAATCTCACATCAGTGCTGCTGTGAATCTCTTTCCTATCAGACAAAACCCTGAGCGAACCTTCTACTGGTTCTTTGAAGCAACTTGTCCCGTAGCCAGAGACAAAGGTGAGTCTTCATTTCCTGTAGCAAATCTGGGCCAATGTTTGAAATTACTGTGATTCCCAGCTTGTGTTTCAGCCTCTCTGGAGTACTAGAAGTGTGTGTTGTCTGTTATAGGTCTGTTTAGACGTGCAGAGCGATTTGTCAGCAACAGAGAAGTTGATACAAATTGTTCCTCAAATTCTTCCCGTGACTCTATTCACCGTCTTCTTGTCGCTTTCCTACATGACCACAATCTGTAACTACCATCTGAAAATTCAAACATATTCATATATAATATATTCATAACACAAAGCAACACAGGTGCTATAAAATGATAACGATGATGAGACTTAGTGTATATGAAGGTGTTTCTGCTGAGCTGAGAGTTGCTCATACTTCCTGTCATGTGATCAGAAAAACCACACAGCCTGTCTAGTCTCATTTGAGCTAAATCGGAGCGTGTTGTGATAATCTGACGGTCCGAGCAGCTGAAGGGGTTCAAAATGCTAAATTATTTTTATTGACTTGAAACATTTATCTAATTTGCCCATTTTTTAATGATATGTCGGCACATATTTTCTATCTATTTCACTCATTGTTGCCTTGTAAACACTTACAAGACTTGGAGTTTTGGAGTATGATGTTCATTCATTCATTCTTTTTAATGTTTTAGATCCTGGTGTACTGTTTCAGTTTCCAGAGGACTTCAGTGATGAGGTATAGCCACCTATGTCTCCTGCTCCTGGAAAGATATAATATTTGTGGATGTATTGTCATATTAAAATGATTGAAGTGGCTTGTTTGTAGATGGCTTTTAGCCATGCTAGCGGTGTGGCTCAGAGATTACTATGTTGGTCGGTCCCCCATTTTGGTTCAGACTAAACAACTATTAAGATAGACTTGTATATATCCAGGGGGAAATTTTTTTGCAGCAGCTGTACAAAGTAGGAAAGAGTGCAAATATAAAGTGCACAAATCAATACAGATATCTAAAGTCCACAAAATGTCAACGTCCGTAATGAACGTTGTCGTCCCTACCGCATTGCATTGTGGGATATTTATGCTGCTGTAGTGTCCAGTGTTTCGTACTGAGATATTTCAACGGAAATGGTGTGCAATTCGCGTACTCTTGGTTTCATACTAAGGTTTCTGACACACTAATATATCTCACATAATGTTTTAGCTTACTAAATAGCATGTTATATGAAATTTTGTACGCAACCAAAGTCTTTTTGGACCCAATGGCGTCATGTGACCGACCTGGAAGTTGTAATTCCATGGTTTGGGTTTGGCCCGGTTTGGCCACTATGAAAATTTGCTTCAAATCACAGCGCTCTTCCTGGGGGATTGGACTTAAATACCTGCAAAACTACTGACCTTGCCTCAGCTGTAATCTGTGGTTAATGCTATTATACCTGCCTAACATTAACATTGTCATTATGAATATTTTAGCAGTGTTGTGCCTAAGTTCAGGCTCACAGAGCCACTAGCATGTAGACTCTTACACTTGTTATGTGATTTTTCATTTTTCATTTTACACACACACTTCTCTCCCACTCCAGGACTCTTGCCAAACATTACCCAGGTTCTGCTTCCCGTATGACATACAAAGGTGAGTATAAACTGTCTCTACTCCACGTTGCATCTCTAGTCTGTTTTTCTGCATGTCCATCTCTCACTCGTTACATTCATCTGCACAGAGCGAGGGAGGGAGTGGCCGTGCAGCACTTTACCTTTGTTTTGACTGACCTTGAGGGATGCCAGCGGTTTGGCTTTTGCCGTCTCACCAAGAACACACAAACCTGCCTTTGCATACTCAGGTAACATCTGTGTGAATGTGTGTGAGCGGGGGGGGATTGAAACAGTAATTATCATGCCAAGTTGAACCATGCATTCAACATCATAATGAAAACCATGTTTAATCAATTTGACTGCAGTTATCTTCCATGGTTTGAAGTGTTTTACAAACTTCTCAACAACTTGGCTGATTACCTCACAAAAGGACAGGTGAGTTTTCATTGCTTGTGTGTAATCTTTCTGCTCCTCTATTAGTCTCTTATCCACACACTCTTGTATGAGTCATTAACATAACGTCGACCATCATGTTCTCAACAGACCAATGAGATGAAGGCGCTGCTGGCTGCGCTCTACAAGCAGCCCTTACCACTGGCAGCTGGATCTGTCACGCTGCAGATGGTAAATCTCTAATTATCCAATGAGAACCAGGAGTCACACTTGACTTTATGGCTGTTTTCTGTCGGTGGTTAGCGTGTTGTGTTTTTTTCTGAGGGAGAGCAGCTATTGGTCAGCACAGAGGTGTCCCATCCTGTTGGACACCCAGAGGGACAAGAGGGGGTGAGTCCCGCAGGGGTTCATGTGGTCTGGAATAATGGCCGAGACTAACTCCTGCTGGAAAACTTCAGCTGTCTGTGCTTGATGGCTAAACCTGATTGTGTGGACTAAAACCTTGTCACTCATCCCTCTGTTTGAGCCAAACTTAACCCAATTTGCACCAACGTCTGCCATTTATGACGTCTGGAACTGTTGACTGTATGTTTCCATAAAGAATAACCCTTGATTGCACTGCACTGACCCTACAGCAAATGTTTTGTCTTACAACCGATCAAATCAAAGCTGCAGCAATTTTATGGTGTAAATGTAGAGAAATATTTTTTAATCCACATGATTTCAGTCCTGATTGATTTGGCGACACCCGTGGTTACCGTGGTAACAGCAAGTCTGATTTAATGCTAAGAATTCTTGGTATTTGCATTAGCAGTAAGCTAATACTGCTCTTAAACGGTGTAAAGAGAGTGAAGGCAAATTGAATCCAGTGCGGGAATGGCGGACTCCGCCACTAACAATGAAAACTTCTATATAGAGAGGTAATTCCTGAATGTAAACACACTGGATGGCTATTGCAGGAAAAATGGCCGCCATAAATACTATCAAAAATGGGGTTAGATTTCATGAAAATCTTAAGGATTATAACTTTAAGGTCGTGTTACAGTAAGATATTAGCTTGCATCTAACAACAGCATTATCACAATTTTGGAATGAAAACCTAAAGTCTGATCCTGTAACCTGTAATGCACGCATGTCTGTACGATGCTGAAGCCAGCCATTTCCCCAGTTTTCTCATTAATGTTTTTGTTTCATTCGTTTTGACCAGGTTCCATATTTCATCGCTCCAGACCCCAGAAGTCTCCCTTCCATCCCTGAAAATGTGAGTATGGACGATTAAACTAAACTCAGGTGTTTATATCTTATACAGCAGGTGGGGTTTTGTGCACTTTGCCCATTCAAACTGATATGCGTCTGTCTGTGTGTTCACCAGAGGAACTTGACAGAGCTGATTGTGGCAGTAGATGTGGGCAACCTGCTCCAGCTCTATGCCAGCATTCTGTTTGAGAGACGCATCCTCATCTTTTCCAGCAAACTCAGCACTGTGAGACACACATTTTTGTTCTTCTATTTTGTTCTTCTATATCTGTCTGCAGATGCATGTTCATTCTCTGAAAACTCACCCTAACCATATTTGACACATGGCTAACCCCAACTCCTATCCCTCAACATTCACCTAACACCAGTGGAGACAGAAACCACTTTAGCTTCTGCTGAATGCGACTAGAATAATCTCCATTGTGCTGCCACGAAGTCATAAATTGGCCACCATGTGTGGCCTATGGCAGACCACAGAGAAAGGCTTGTGTGTCTTGTGTGTTGTTGTCTGAAACAGTCGTCCATTTTGTGTTGTGTGTAGCTGACGTCTTGCGTGCACGCACTCAGTGCCGTGTTATACCCCATGTACTGGCAACACATCTTCATCCCTGTCCTGCCACCCCATCTACTGGACTACTGCTGGTAAGAAATATATTTATCTCATCTATATCTATCCATCTATTTTCAATGGATTCACACTTTTTTATTTGGTTACAGTGCACCTATGCCTTACCTAATAGGGGTCCACACCAGTCTATCTGAGGTAAACTACTGATTAAAACAATCTACAGTCACTCAAATACTTCTACCAGGTTTGACCCCAACAGATCATACTGTGTCTCTGTGTCTGTCTGACAGCGGGTGAGGAGTCGTGGGCTGGAGGAAGTTGTGATTCTGAATGTGGACACAAATACTCTGGAAACCCCCTTTGACGACCTAAAAAGGATACCTTCAGACGTGGTAATACACTGTCTACTGTAATAAATGTAAATACTGATGTAGGTTTGTGGGATTTTATATACTGTACATCTTTTTGTCATCTATTTGGTGACATATGGAGCCACAGGAACTAAACTCAGGAAATAAACCAGGAAGTGAAAGTCCCTTTTGTGCACTCCTGCTTGCATTTACACCTCATCTGTAGAACGAAGTACGAACCGATAAGTAAGAACCGATAAGAAGTGGACGTAGTCCCCGTGATGTCACCCATTGGTTTGTCGACTGCCGTTTTGAAGCCTCGAGATTAGCATTTTGGCCGTCGCCATCTTGTTTTTTGGCTGTCACCATCTTGTTTTTTTTTGTTTTTTTGGGTGAAGCTAAGTACAACCGAACGCTGAATAAGACATTTTTAGGCGACCGAAAAGGTTATAATTACCTTTCATGAACTGAAAACACACTGTGAAAGTGTTAAAGCTGTAAGACAAAAAACACAGACAACAACCAGACTGGACAACGCCGTGGTAGCGACCTGTCAATCACAAGGTAGCCACGACCTAAAGCATACCCTGCTTTATGGTCTATTTGACTCTAAATGGGACCATAATTTACTAAATAAACATCATGCTGTAATGAAGAAGACTTGAAACTAGAGATTGAGACCATAAACTCATGTTAACAATGTTTACTGAGGTAATAAATCAAGTGAGAAGTAGGCTCATTTTCTCATAGACTTCTATACAATCAGACTTCTTTTTGCAACCAGAGGAGTCGCCCCCTGCTGGATATTAGAAAGAACGCAAGTTTAAGGCACTTCAGCATTGGCTTCACTTCTCAGAACCGGAGTCAGCCCACTGACTTTAACACATGAGGAAACAAAGCAGCCACCGAGTTATTGTGTGAATAAATACTGCACACAGCAGCCTACACATTGTAGCAGCTTGACACTTGGGATTAATCAGTGATGACCAGCATCTAAAAAACTCTGTCCCAATAGTTCCTGCGCAATCCGAAAGTGCTACCCCCAGAGCGGGGGACATTTTGGGGCCAGGATCTGTGGCAGAGCAACCACATTTAGACCCTGTTTCCTCTGATGGAAACACAGCGAGATTCTTGAGTTCCTTTAACATCCTGCAATGGAAACGGCCTGTCAGCTGCAGTTTCAGTGGTATGAACACGGTCAGGGGCTTTTGCTAGATTTCATCCCCTCATCCCTCTTCCCATGTTTCCTATCGCTCTATACAATCAACGATCTAACAAAGGCAAAGTGACAAAAAAGTTTAGTCCCTGTAGCACCTTTTGCACTTCTATCTCGTGTTCTCTTAATCAAAAGGTGTTGTCTTCATCATTGTTATTGAGCAGCAGCAGTTGGTCTTGATTTATATCACAGATATAAATGTAAACATGTCTCCAGATGTCCGGGCTGAAGGTGTGTTTGAAGCGTCAGGCGGTATCTCCTGGCTGTGGTGTCTCAAGGGCCTTCCTGAGAGCTCAGGCTCTGCTGTTCGGAGGCTACAAGGACGCGCTGCAGGCTGACAAGGTCAGTCACTCAAAAGGCTTATTATAAACGCTTAAAGGACCCATGTGTAACAATTAGTGGGATTTATTGGCAGAAATGGAATATGATAATAATAAGTATGTTTTCTTTAGTGTATAATAACCTGAAACTAAGAATCGTTGTGTTTTCGTTAGCTTAGAATGAGCCGTTTATATCTAAATAGGGAGCGGGTCCTCTTCACAGAGTCCGCCATGTTGCACCGCCATGTTTCTACAGTAGCCCAGAACGGACAAACCAAACTCCGTTAACTTTCCTGCTTGGGCAGATAACGTTACCCGCTCCTGTCGCCACCGCTCTGTCTCTCTCTCTCTTGCTTCACCATTCACTTCTCTCATATACACTCACTCTACTGGCTTGTTCACCGTAGCTCCCCAACACGCTTGGCACACTGAGAGGCTTCAATCTCCTCACCTCACCGCTAGATACCGCCAGATCCTTATGGCAAGCCATTTTAACATTTAATAGCTAGACAGGATATTCATTAGAGACATCTCCAATGTCATTTTGCCTAGTCAAAACTCTAATTCAAGATATCCCTGATTCTAATTTGACTCGGTAAAACTCTAATTTTAGATATCTGTGATTACATTTTGACTAGTACGAGTCAAACTACTATTGGGGTATGTCATTACAGATTTCTACAATTCAGTTGCAGATATCCGCAATGTGAATTACGGATATCCGCAACTGAATTAGGACTAGTCGTAATTCCAGTTTCAGATATCTACAATTTAATTCTGATTAGTCATAATTCCAGTTCAAGATATCTTTAATTCCCCTCAATTCAAGATATCTACATTGTCATTTTTAGATATCTTAAATTAAATTTTAACTAGTCAGAATGACGTTATAGATATCTTGAACTGGAATTATGATTTGTCAAAATGACGTTGTAGATATCTCTAACTGGAGTTACGGATAGTCAAAATGCAATTACAGATATCTTGAATTCAATGGCGCTGCACTGCAGCAGTATGGGTTTATAAAGTGTATCTGGAGACAATAAATCTATAGCAGTAAATATCTACCACAACCCTCTAGCGAACAAAGCTTTCGTTGGCCACAAATTCCTTGATGATAAGCTCTTTCTATTTCATGGCATTTTCTAACCATCTTATCCACAGGGGTCCCTTACCACTCGCCTCACAGCCGGCTGCACATAGACCCCGATGTCATGTGTCCAGCTCGGAAGACGGCTGGTTTCGATTCAAATTAGGTTGTAGTTCGTTGTCTACCTCACTACGGTTAGAAGGAGCCGTCGTTTGTGTTTTAAAAATGTTACGCTTATGAGTTATTGACCCCGGAAGTTTGAATCTGTGAATATCTTTCCAACTTAACTGAACTATCCAAGTTAGCAAAAGCTTCTGCTGACACTGTTCAGATGCTTTGTTGGGCAGATATCCAATGGGAAGCCTTGCATGAGCAATGTCATGACAACAATTCTGACTAGTCAGAATAACATTTGAGATATCTGTAACTGTTATTTAGGATAGTCAGTACTGAATTACAGATATCTCTAACTGTCGTTTTGACTAGTCACAATGACGTTACAGATATCTTGAATAAGAATTCTCAAGAAGTCACAATGTAATTACGACTAGTCAAAATGCGGTTGTGGATATCTTTAATGTTAATTCCGGATAGTCAAACTTAGCTATTAAATGTTAAAATGGCTTGCCATAAGATCCTACACATGGGCCCCTTACATTTCCTATAATAAAAGAAACAACAACAGTGGAGTAAATAATTAATAGTTTGTTAAAATGTTTTGTGTTCCTTGCCTTTGTATTTGGTCATTTCTATAGGCAGCTCTACATGCCTGTGTGTATTTTTGGGACTCATTCTTCTCTTTTGTTGTGCCTTTCTCTCTCTGTATCTCTCTCTTTGCAGGAGGGTGAGATGTGGTTCAGTGAGGAACTGTTTCTAGATCACAAGTCTGCCAGTATGAGGCAGTTCCTACAGAGTGCAATTCATTTACAGTCCTTCAAACAGGTACGTGCTGTGCCTCGTGTTATTTACTGCTCTCTGCTGGACACATACTGCAATTACAACACTGGCGAAGGGCTTGTTGGGCAGAGCGTTGAAGTGAAATGTTGTAGCTGGTTATTATTAAATGTCTTTGACATCCTTTGATGCAGATATAATGGACTAGGTGTTGGTTGCTAAATCAGACCTGGTATTTATATGTTTTACACGATTAAAGCCACAGAACTGTATGTTGGTTGATAAAGTAACTGATAAATCAGTTGAGAAGTCAGTGGGACCAAGTAAATTTCATGTTATACATATATTTTGATCAAATGATTTAAAAAATGATCAAATATTTGGGTTCTTTTAGTTCATTGATTGCCGCCTGGATATTCTGAACAAAGAGAAGGAACCAGATGATCTCTTTGAGGAGGAGATCTTGAAGTGTGAAACAGCTGCAGGTGTGTATCTGTGGGGGTGTGAAAATTCCTATTACTCACTTACCAGTTACCACTTATCCTCTTCCCATTGTGTTTCTGTCCGTTTATAGGGAGAAGCAAATCTTATCAACATTTAGTTGGGAATTTAAAGGTAAGTTCTTTGAATCTTTAATGAAACAGTGTGAAGTTTGTTCCGTTCTTGTTGAAAAGTGCGACACAGATGCACTTGTACTTTTGACAGAAAGGGGGAGGAGCGCTCATCCTTAACATGAAGTCCAAAGCAAACATGAGGGTGAGTACAAGCCAAGGTGTTTGTTTGCCGGGAAGAGGGCAAGTGAATTCAGTCCACATAACCAAAAACAACTGATAATGATTTTTATCTCTCCCAGGCCAAAGGTCTCGCCAAGTCTGGTTTGAAAAACCTACTGATGCACAAGGTGGGTCAGCGTTTTGCTTCGCTTGAATCCAATTCTGTTGTGTTTTTACTATAATACTTCTTCCTTGTGTGTGTGTGTGTGTGTGTTTGTGTGTGTGTGTGTGTGTGATGCAGGCCCACAATGAAGACCACGCCCTTCAGAGAGGAGGATCTGTGTCGCACCGCCGTGCTCAATCCGACTGCTTGCAGAATCGCCTGCCAATCACACAACACTTTGGGAGGGTGAGATCTGTCTCAAAACAATCTCATATCTATATTAAATATTTTATAGAATCAGAACAGATACGTATCCTCCTCCTTATTACACCTAATCTTCTTACTCTACTGTCCTGCACTGCTTCTTTGTGCTATTTTGCACCCTTTATTGCTCCATTTCTATCGCGTTATTGTGGTTCACCCCAACACCTGTCATGAATGTTGTGTTGCTATCACTTTTGCTTTGTTACTCTATGTTGCCTCATGTCAGTCACGTCCCCGTCGGCCTGTTCTCAAACTTAGGTCTCCCGGAGACGAGGGGGACATGCAGGACACTGGAGACACATGGGATGGGTGAGAGTCGGAGAGAAACTGAGAGATGGAGAAATGTGGAAAAACCCCGGGAATAAAATAAGAATATGCAGTGTGTATTTTGTTGTTTGTGCCATTCCTTGTTTGTTATCAGAGCTGTGTCTGGGCCCGTGGTCGAGCCGGACTCTGAGCCCCAGGAGGATGAAGAAGAGGGGGAAGATTCGCTGCTGTGTGACCCGGAGGAGATGGATCTGCTGGGGGAGATCTTTGACACGCTCAGCTCCCGGAGCTCCCACGAGCGCGGACTGCTGTACGGGACACGCAGCCTGGATCTGTTTGGACCGGACAGCCATGACTATATCACGAAGGTAAGAAGATGAAGAACTGACAGACAAACACACACACACAAATGTGATTTCTGGTCTTACATCGGCTGTGTTGTTTTTCCAGGTCGGTTTTCCAGGCAACCCCAGTCAGGAGAGCCTGTCTCTGTCCATCAGCGGCAGTGGCAGCCTGCACAGCTGGAATCTGGAAACCACAGAGGAGTTGTCAGATCTGACGGAGGACTCCGATTGGCTGTGCCTGAACACTAGCGTACCAGAGGTGGTGAAGACAGAGAGTCTGCTGGCAGCGTGTGAAATGGGGGAGCAAGAAAGCAGTCAGAGGGAGGTCAGAGAGAAACAGGAAGAAGAGAAGGTAGGAATAAACGGGAACCAAGAAGAAGAAGAAATAGACGACGGAAATAACTTTGAGGGAGTGAAGTTAGAGGAAGAGACGAAGAAAGAGGGTCAAGACAAGAGAGTGAGTTTAGGAGAGGACCCTGTGAAGGAAATGACTGAGGAGCGAGAGGATGAAGGGTTGAAAGAAAAGAGGGAAGACGAGCAAAATCAGAGTGAGGAGGTAGCTGAGGAACAAGACGTGGAGAAAGGGACAAATGAAATGCAGAGAGGTGAAGCAAGAGAAGAAGAGGGAAAAGAGAAGCAGGAGGACATAGGTGAAGAGGTGACATTAAACAAACTGAATCCCCATCATCCCAACGCTGCGGAGGAGGACAATCTGAAATCCACAGCTTCTCCTGAGCCTCGGAGTCTCATCGTTGACCCTAAACCTCCAGCAGGTCAAGAGAAAAGCAGTGAAGAAGCAGTGAAGAAAGAGGAGCAGGAGAGGAGGCCGACCCCTTCTCCTACGAAAGTGCTGTCTGCTGTAGCACGCTTCCATTCTCAGGCGCATAGCCAGGGCTTTCAGGTGAAGTCCAGGATCAGGGAACTGGCTGAACCTGGGAGACCTTGCAACATGCTTCGTAGCAGAGAGGACGGACAAACGCGCCCGCCATGTGACTCAGAAGAGAAAAAAGGCTCAGAGGGACATGAGGAGGAAGACACGCCTCTAATCAGAGTGTCTGAACTGAAGAAGAGATTTGAAGTTTAAAGGGTGAGGCTGGTGACTTTCTAGTTTGTCTTACTTTCAACAAAATCCCATGAAAACACCAAAATGAGTAATGTGTAAGTTTGTCTCTCAGTACTCTGATCTCTCCTGCCTGTCTGTGACACTCTGCCCCAAGCCCATTTGTTGCTATTACAGATGTTAATCTTAGAAAAATGGGTCACAAATATATATGTTGTGTACGAAATTCCATACTAACATGATATTTAGTACGCTAAAACAGTATGTTAGTTATTTAAGTATGACCAAAACCTTAGTATGAAACCAAGAGTACGCAGATTGCATAATATTTCCGGTGAAATATTACAGTATGCAATGCTGGACACTACGGCAGCATAAATATCCCACAATGCAATGCCGTAGCGACGACAACGTTCGTAACAGACGTTTACAGACTGCTCTGTAACATCATTAAAGCTTCAATTTAACTGTAAGTATAAGATTTCACTTTGCTAGGCGTAATATATATTTAAAACTCGCTCAGACTTTGATCCCCACAAATCGTCATTTTGGTCTCATGAGGTTGGCACGGGTTACCATGGTTACACGTTTCCAACCAGCAAGAAGGCTCTCAGGAAGTGACGACGTAAATTACTGCTCAGTGCGTCCAAAAAGACACATACCACTGTTTATTCACACAAAAGTATGTTGAACGATAGTACACCTATTGAGAATGTAGTGCATAGTATGCGATTTCAGACGAAGCCATAGTTTCATTTTTATGCCTCCACTCCGGTGACAGCCGTGGAGGCATTGTGTTTACGGGTCGTCCGACCGTCCGTCTGTACCATTCTCGTGAACACGACATCTCAGGAACACCTGGAGGGGATTTCTTCATATTAGGCACAAATATCCACTTGGACTCAAGGATGAACTGATTAGACTTAGGTGGTCAAAGGTCACTGTGACCTCACGAAACCCGTTTTTTGGCCATAACTCAAGAATTCATACGCTAATTGTGACAATTTCATACACGTCTAACAGGATAAAATGATAAAGTGATGACATTTTGGACAGATATGGATATAAACTGCAACTTCACTGGTTGGCGGAGGAGTGCAACTGCGAGTTGGTTATTCTAGTGTTTTTTTTGTTTTTTTTAAAGGCTCAGTAATTTCCTAAAACACTGCAGCTTTAAGCAAATGTTACACAAACTGGAGTAAATAGTGCATTTGTTGTGGACAACTATCAGCCACAGATTTGGTGCGCTGGTGAATATTGATGCCTTCAAATGGGGTCGTGTTAACCGTGTTCACGAGAAGAGTCCACATGAACGCCCACCTCTTGTGGTATTCACAACCTCGTCAGTGGAAAGTTTCTGAAAGCTCCGAGTTCACGAGTTGTGACGTGTTTGTTGACATCAGAAATGGCAGAAGCCATGGAAGTTCATTTTTCGGTACATAATAAGTTAATATACTGTAATTTTAATCGGATATTGTTTTTCTTTGTAATTTTATAATATGTCTGAGGAAAATGTTGATATTCCCAACAGCCTCATCTTTTTCTTCTTTCATTATGTCTTTGCATTTCCTGCATTACGTTCCCCACTTGCTAGCTTGCTAAATTGTTAGCCTCTGTGGCTTCTAGACGCCGACAGTAACGTTAACATTGCCGTTGCTTAGCCGCGGTGTTCTCACGACTTAACCACTTGAACGCCAAAGATATTATGTACACGTCTTCTCATGTTGTAAACACAAGCTCAACTTTTAATAGGTTTTGGTCTTTTCATGGCATTTGTTGACAATAAGGAAAACACACGGCCAAAATTTAGCAAATATTTAAACCGATTTTGGTTTATTTGTCTGCATATTGTATACTTGATGAAATTAATTGCACTTAGAATTAAGGCAAATAGGCAGCACGGTTGAAATAAAGAAGTTCTCCAGCAGTGAGGACAATTAATGTTTTGCATATCAGCTACTGTATGATGGCCCATTTGTCACTGATACATGAAGAAGTATGTGTGTGTGTGTGTGTGTGTAAGAGAGATACAGTATGTACTGCATCAGCTAAAACTGACAAATGAGGATAAGTATTGCATATTTTGGTATGTCTTCACACAGAATCTGAATAACTTAATAAACTAAACATTTTGAACATCAACATTCCTTCAATGGCTTCAATGATCCAAGACAGAAGGTGTGCACATTCCTGGTTTATTAACACAACACCTTATGTACCATACATGCTGATTTTTGTTTTTTAAGAAATTGAGTTTCTCAGAGCTCGACATAAAAGTGCATCACAGTCATTATCAGTGTTTTAATCAATATCCTCCATAACTGGAAATAGTGTAAAACACTATGTTTTATATATAAATAGAACACAGTACAGTAAAAATATACTAACCTCTGTACAAATACAAAATATACTTCAGCTCGTGTTCCTTACGTGGCAGAATAAAGGGAGTGAGTTATTTTGATAAAGGAATACGTCAGAAGCTCAAATGACACATATTTCCTCTTTTCATGCAGTGAATCGGGTGTTAGAATTGACCGATCAGTGTTTTGTCACCAAGAATAAAAAGGTGCGTCAGTGTTTAGAGAGAAGATTTTCTGGTGCAAAAGACAAACACGGATCATCCCAGAGGACAGCAGCACAGCAACATCAGAAAACAGGAGGTATCCATCCGCAGCTTTACCACAGTGACGGGAGGGTGAGTCCACTTCAATACGTTCATCATATGAGGCGTTCTTCTTTGGGCAATGGGAGAGGCAGGCCAGGTTTTTCAGATCCCGCCGACGCCGTCTGTTTCCTCTCCTCTGCACTGGGCCTGTATGTTCCCTCCGTCTTCCTTTTCTTCCTGATGACACACATCAGCAGCAGCAGAGCCAGGCTGAGCAGGGACAGCACGGTGGACACAAACAACGACACCGTAGGTGGGATTAACACCTGCGTCGCCATGGTGACCGACAGCTGGGGAGGGAGACAGGTCAGGCAGAGGGGTCAGTAAATGTGTAACTCCAGATAAAACTATTGATTGATTAGATGCAGCATGTCAAAGTCTATGTAATCATTTGGAAGTTTCCCGGAGAGAACGGTTGGATTTGGTACTAAATACGGGGAGAAAGAATAGAGAGAGTGTTCAGTTGGTGCCCTTCAAATTAAGAGCATAACCTATTGAGTCAATGCATAGCAGGTCAGCTGAATATGCAAAAATGTGCAATTTGTAGACGAGGGTGACCAGGTGTCCCATTTAACGTTGGACTGCACAGCATTTTTTTCCCTTGTCCCACATTTTCATTGGCTCTAGTTTTCAAAAGTCAAACCACTGCCGGTGGAAGGCGATTCTCTGAGTTTTTTGTGAAATTTGCCAGTTATTTTTCAATTTCACACAGGGGGGGAATATGACATGAAGCGACACAGTTCATTTGAGTCTCACAAGAAACGTGCGGATCAAAGAGATGTGCCGATCTATGGATGCATTCGGGTAAAGCATAGAGATGTTACAAGATAAGGGGCAGAATAGAAATGTTTATTATTTAAGTTAGATAGACATTTTATCTAAATTGTAGACTACCTCTCAGCCTCGGTAACGTGTCCCACATTGTCCCACACAAACCTACTCTTTGTCCCACATTTGATTTGTTGGGATTTGATTGTAGACAAGTATATCAATATGTATGGAGAATAATCATTCATGAATGAATATTTTCATGGATTTAAACTGAGCTTTTCTTCATATTTCCCCTATAATTAGTACCAAAATACAATCCTTCTTTCCAGGAAACATCCTAGGAAATAACAAACCCATAAAATAAAGAGATACTAGTCTCCCTGATAGCAAACACGCACACAGGGATGAGATCATGCGACAGTGTTTCATTTGAACTCACCTCCCAGAGGAATAGAAAGTATCGATCAGGTCTGCGAGGCCTGTGTTCTCACATCTGGACCGACACGGTATCAGTTAGATAGAAACGACAGTGGGGCATCTGGAAAAAAAGAAAAATCAGGGTTTGATCGAATCACTGTCACATCACGGTCCAAGATTTAGAGGAAAAAATGAAGATCATGTAGGTTAATCAGCATGAACTAAGAGAGGCCTATGTCTAATCACATTTTATTTTTGTGCATTGTACATTGTGACAAAAAAGGCAGCTACTGTAAACCTGCACGTGCATAAGAAAAGGGAGGAGAGACCATCATCTCAGGTATGCTTGCAGTGTCTCTGGGTCTGGTCTGGTGCAGACAGTTAAACAGAGAAAGACTAAAAACCCCACAGCCGGATGACCCGAGGGAGGGAAAAATCTTATCAACTCTAACTCTGACTGGAGGACAGCTAAAATGTTTAGGAGGAGCAGTTATGTCACTGCCACGACTTAGTCAAGACAAGAGCTGCAGCATTTGAAATACCTTGTAGACTAGTTGCACTACAATTCTTGAGAAAAAATTGACTATTTTCATAATCAATGAGTCACTTTTGAACCAAAATACCAAAAATGTGCTTGTTCCAGCAACTCAAATATGAAGATTTGTTGCTTGTCTTCCTTTTATATTAAAGTAAATTAAACATATTTATGTTGTAGATATTTCAAGATGAGAATTTGCCATCTTGAGCTCTAGGAAGCAGTGACTGACTGACTGACTTTTATAGGCAAAACATTAATCAAGAAAATAATCAGCAGATTAAAAGATAATGGAAAATAAATGTTGGTTGTAGTCCCGAAATGCTGAACAGTTAAATGTAGGCTATAGAATAATTCAAAGAAATTTCACCTTTACTGTGCGTGCATTGCTATCCTTCACATATGACCACCTTTGTGACCGGGGTGAGTGTAAATGAGTGTATAAATGAACATGTAGGGTGGAGTCAGGTAAAATGGGCCAACATGTAAAATGGGCCAGATAAGGTTGGAGCATCATAGCCCTTTAAAATTTTACAGCCAATCACAAGAACTGATCTTGCATTGTTGCTACAACACTAGTTGACATGTAAGAATAGTATTGATTGGTCTGAGGTTGCTAATATTGGCAGGGCATAGTGTTACATGAAGCATGTCAGAGAAATTGTGTGGTAAGTGAGCATCATCACTAATAAGGATGATAAAGCAATTATAAGTAAGCTTACAAACAAAGCAAAATGTTTTTGAGCAATGTTTTGACAGGCTCTTTCAAATAAAAAAGTTGAAATTAAAAAAGATTTTTGTGAAAAAAGTCATTTTAGATACTGGCCCATTTTAGCTGAATAACTGACCCACTTTACCTGAACATTGTGCCGTAGCTCAAGAGCGAAACTGCTGATACTCTAATTCTCATAATTCCAAAACAATTATACATTTTCACATTTTTTTAACAAATAAATATGTAAGATACCCATGCCAAGTTATACAAAATATCATTAGATCTCCTGCATAGCTTATTTGATGGTCTTAAATACATAATGTACCAAAAAGTGGCCCATTTTCCATTTTACTCCACCCTAAGCCTAATATATATATATATATATATATATACATACATATATATTATATATGTATATATATATTATATAATTTGTTGCTGCATTAAAAAGGTTTACACTTGAATTGTAATTCCTGTTAATTTTGAAGAGTTTTTTACCAAGTTGCTGATGTACGATTTATTATTTTAATAATAAATAACAATTCAGTCAATTTATATCTATGTATTTATTTGTTACATTTTGTTTTAAAATGTTAGAAAATGCAATATTGAGGTCAAGTCTGATGTTGCCTGACACAAAAGAATGATCCCAGTCACTTCCACACAGTGAGGCATACAGCTTAGTAATTAAACACTATCAGATCGGTACTCAGTATCGGCCAATACCAAAGTCCAGGTATCGGTATCGGGACTGAAAAAGTCGGATCAGTGCATCCCTATACCAAAACTATAGAATGAGTCCTGGTAGGAACCACAAAGATTAAAAATACTCATGAATATAATGATGCAGTAGAAGAAAGGGTTAGAAGATACACTAAAAGTGATGTTTCTCGTGCAAAGAAAAAGTGTTGGACTCATTCAGACTCTGAAAAGGCCAATTTCCTCGCTAATCCTAGATAAACTAATCACACCGACACTGACACACCCATCAAAGTTTTATATTGCTACAGGCGGATGCGTGTTTGTGCACGGCGGAATGCAGCAGGTCCTGCTACACCTGTTTAACGGTGCCCTCTCAGCACAGGTGAGCCTGCTGCTGCTTGCTATGAAATAGGAGGTGAAACCGCCGATAGGTAATAACATGAAGGAGCTCCTTCAGGCTCTCTGACTCACGGACACGTTCACAAACGGTTTCGGTTTTAGCTCGACCCGTAGGCTACGTGTTGGATAGTCTGTATCTGATAAAGGAGTTACCTGCCGGTTATTGAGCGTCCAGGTGAGATGACCGACGACGTGCCCTGTGGTGCCTCTGGGTTCAAAGCGAGATGCTCTGGCAAACCGACAAAACTGTTAATCCGGTCAGGTCGGTGTGTTCGCGGCATACCTGAAACTATTTTCTCCCACGCTCACCTGTCTGTCCATATGTTAATGAGACTGGTCACGTGTCCCATCTGCGCCAATCAGAAACTGATCCTTCTCTCTCTGTCTCTCTCTATCTCTCTCTCTCTCTCTCTATGTCTCTCTCTCTCTATTTCGCTCTCTCTCTCTATGTCTCTCTCTCTCTATTTCTCTCTCTCTCTCTATTTGTCTCTCTCTCCCTCTCTCTCTCTATTTCTCTCTCTCTCTCTATGTCTCTCTCTCTCTATTTCTCTCTCTCTCTATTTGTCTCTCTCTCCCTCTCTCTCTCTATTTCTCTCTCTCTCTCTCTCTCTCTATTTCTCTTCTTTTTTGTCATTAAATAATCCAAAGGTTTTTACGATATTTCTATTTTGTAGTATTTAAATACAAACCACAGAGGTAGTGGTAGTATAGAGACTATCTGGATTGACTGTGTTTGCCGAATCATCAATCACTCTGATATCATGAAGGTTTAATAATTAGAGAGAAAAGGCCTTGAGCAGGTTTAAAAGGCTGCGGTTTGTCAACTGAGGACAATCTGATTTCTGGTGTGGCCAACTTTCGTTATTACTGTTCAAACAAACTTTGTTCATGTCCAAATAGGACTCCTGACGTGCAGAACAAAGACACAGTGTGGCTGCTCTGGATCGGAGTTTATCAGAAGTTAAAAAGAAAATAACAATGAGTCATCCAGAGTAAAAGTTAAGCGAAGACATAATGTCCATTTTTATACACCAGTCACTGAGAGGAACTTTTTTTTCCCCCAGTAGATCCTTATGTGGAAGATGTTGAAAGAGAATTAGAATTTACATCTCAAGCAGATTAATGTAAAGCCTGAATTTACTGAAGGTTCACTGTGGCTAAATGTTGCCGACTAAACTGCACTTTATGTTTCTTTTTGGCAGTCAAAATGTACACTATGCAATAAATGTGATTTAAAATGTTGCTATTATGTAACAGTTACCTGCAGTAAAAAATAACATTAGGCCTAACTTAAAAAATAATTGCAAAAATAGAAGCTTATGGTTTTTATACTGCACTTTTGTCCTCAAAGCAGCAGTGGGTATGGAGAAAATATGATTTAAAAAAGTTATTTTTATAAAACGGTCACTATATCATGACAGTAGTGCATGAGACAGGTAATCTAAAAATAATATGTGCCTCTGTGTCCTCCAGTGTCCTCCACTGCTCCTAATGGCATCTGCAAGATTTCACAAACCGGAGGAAAACAACCAATCAGAGCCGAGCTGGAGCTTGTCGTCTCTGAGCAGCTGTCAATCACTCACAAACTCTGATCAAACGGTCAAACTAGGCAGCGCTGATCAAATATGAATCAATATTCTGTTACTGTAATGCCTATTTCTCGCCCCAAATGTTTTCAGAAACATCTTGTAGTGTACTGTTTAGCTGTAAAATGAGAAAGTTTGTGACCCGGCAGCCATGTTGAGATCAGTTTAGGAAATACCAAGCACCGCCCACCAGCCAGAGCAAACTTTCTCATTTTACAGCTAAACAGTACACTACAAGATATTTCTGAAAACATTTGAGCTGAGAAATAGGCATTACAGTTACAGAATATTAATTCATATTTGATCAGCGCTGCCTAGTTTGACCGTTTGATCAGAGTTCGCGAGTGATTGACAGCTGCCTCCCTTGAATGAACAGTCAATAGGAACGCTCTCTCTCTGAAATGACCTGTGATTGGTCAAAGTCTCCCGTCACGGGCTAGATTTTCTAAAGCCTGAAAACAGAGCCATGAGGAGGTGCAAAGTCTAGTTTTCTCTCAGAACACTTGAATTACAATATGCTGAAAGGTTATTATGGAATTTTTGCCCAATGATGCCAAAAATATTCTGCCTACTGCAGGTTTAAATATGAAGCTACAGCCAGTTAGCTTAGCACAAAGACTGGGTTAATCTTTCAGCATCTGAAGCTCACTTATTAACATGTTATATTGTGTTAGATTAATCTGTAAAAGAAACTGAAGTAAAAACCACAATATAGTTTTAGGGGGGTGGGGGTTATGTCACTTCCTTCACCATGGGGTTTGACAGACAGAGGCAGGCTAGCTGTTTCCCCCTGCTTCCAGTCATTGTGCTAAGCTAATTGTCTAACTGTGATATACATTTTCTGGAAAATCAATTTGTTTTTTCAGCAAATTAAAAACCTGACAAGTTAAAATCATAATAAATTACGCTAGGCTGTTCAGCTTATTGATTGATCAGCTAATGGATTCACCACATTGCCTGCAATGGCCTGTGGTAGTTACAACCAGAGATGGGGTAGATGTATAAATGGTGTAGCAAAATCTCTAATGGTTGACAAGGGTTAATATCTCCTTGTATTTATCACCATATCTCCCAATCCTATATACAGTAGCTGCAATCAAAATGTTTACAGTTTAGATGCACTTTTTTATTTAAAGTGATATACTGTACCTCCTGAAAAAAACTCAAAGCTCAGGCTAATTCATGAATTTGAATCAATAAAATAAACTTTACTTATGTTTTTGTGTTTTTACTGTATAGCATTAATAGAAATAAGAAAACAAAAGTGCACAAATATTCAAATATAATGTCAGTTTCACATTTTTGTACTGGAAGGATTCAATATTATCAGACCACAAATAATATTTCAGAATAATTTGGGCCCCCTGGTGACCTGGGGAACTATAAACCACAACGTCCTTGGTTTGCATCCAGCCCAAGAAATTTTGAAATAATGTGAGAGATATTTCAGTATAATTATCAAACAATGGGCTCTATCTTTTAGTGTAAATCCAATCATTCTGCTGACATTCAATAGAGTTGAATACATTTGCAACATCCATTCAAATTGTTGAATCCACTGAATATGAAATTCAAGAAATAAATTAAAAAATATATATTTAACTCACAGACTACATTTATTTTAATCAGACTGTCACTGAAGAAAATTCCCTGCTGTTGAAACTCCATAAAAACCCTGCCAGATACTTTGCCCAGAAATTACTCAACACGACTTTCACCAGACTAGTTGCCTGTGTACATGTTCAATATGTTTGTTTATGTGTACACTGATTCAGTATTCTCACAATAAGAAGTATAAGTGACTCAAACAACAAAAACACAAAAAGAAAACAAAGGTGTCACATTAGAAAACATCAAAAGCTGTTTTGCTATGATTTTTCAGTGACCTGTTCATTCGACTATATGCTTAAAAGTTAGTCAACCATGTAAACCCCTCATTGATTTTCTATTGTTTATCTTTTTCCTCAGAGCAGAGCTTATCAGAATTCAACAGTTACTCAACTGCTGCTGGGAAATCATGTGTAAGTGTGTTTGTGTTAATACATGTGTACAGAAAGGGAAACTGGGGTGCAGGAGGAGGGGTGAGAGTGGATAAAAAGAGGGTGCTGCACAGCGACAGGCTACATTGACAGCGGATCAGGATCAGTTGAGGATGATTCTGCTGTGGCTGGTGGCCTCTGTGGCCTTTGTCTCCCTGTCTTCTCTAGCTGATGGAGCTCCATTGTAAGTAGACCTGCCTATACCTTTACCCCCTGTGCTTGAATTAATTGACAAAAAAAAAAAAAACAGAGCTAAAATATAGAGTTTGTTTGTTTGCTCATCTTCATGACATTCACATTGTTATTGGTTAAACTGTAATGGGAGCAACAACAATACCCGAGGTCTTCTGCATTTATATTAAAGAGACTATATGTAACTTGTTACACGTATAAATCATACCGGGTCGGTGTCCCATGCGCGCTCGGGTGTGGGTACGCAAGCGCACAGACTCCAACACAAACTACACGGAAGCACCAAAACTGCAAAGTTATATCTAGTGAAGCCCGTCTTGCAAAACAGTGTTGGCTCTTCCTGCTTCGCCCACCCCAGCCGCGGTCGGAGGACGCGGGGAGACCGTAACTTTTGTCTCCAGGGCCGAAATCTCTACTCTGCTCCAGCCTGCTCCTGCTGTCTGCTTCTGCCTGCTTGCACACCGCGCTCGTTCTCACCCGCTCGGCTCACTCCAACTCCACGTGCACGCGCGCACACTACACACTGCAGAAGAGTTAGTTTAGCTCTGAGAATATCTAGTGAATGTACAGTGGACGTTTGTGCAGAAATAAATGCTGCCGCTCCTCCAGACCAACAGAGGTTTCCCGTGTCTTGTGAAGTGACGGGGCTCCGCAGCGAGCTACGTTATTGTCTCCGACCGGGTCGGGAGGCTGAAGCAGGAAAAGCCAACACTAGGATCAGCATTGATTCATGGAGAGACCTTCCTCTGGTCAGCTAACATTACTGCCAAGCAGGTGAAATATAGAGTGATATTGTGTGTTAGCTGACGTGTGTCGCCCCACTGTTTAGACCGGTGCTCGTTCATGTCTATGTAGGGCGAGCACAAGCGCGAGCAACAGGACGCTAACTTTCGTTGACATTGCGGCCACAGGTATCGCTGTTAAAAAGCAATTTCTGATTCTTACATAGAGTCCCTTTAAATTTAAAAAGTGTATGGATACAAATATTGTGTGTCTTACATGATGAGGGGCTGTAGTCCAGTTTGCACTTTGTGACACAAGGTAATGTGGTGTTTCAAATGATGCCAGTAAATTGACCTAAATTTTGTTCAGAGTTTGCACAATGATGCATTACGCCAGACAGAGCAAGAGTCTGGAGCCATGATGAAATGTTTTGTTGATCCAGTGCTGGATCTTCATCAAGGTAATCAATAGATTACTCATTGTGTGTCCATGCCGGAGCTCATGATCCTGAGAGAACATGGGGTGGGGGGGGGGGGGTAATTTCGGTGAATTGAAACTTTAACTCAAAGGATCTACGACAGTGGTTCTTAAACTGGGGCTTGGGGACCAGGATAAAACTGAGGGGTCAGAAAACAAAAAAACATTTCTGATGCACAAAATTAGGTTTATTTTTCAGACTTCTGCTTTTGAAATACTGAGAAGGATACCCTCTTCAAGCACACAAAAATCTCACCAATAAAAGGTCTCACTCATGCCCTCGGTAAGGCCAATACCTGACGAGAGATAACAAGCACATTCTTTTTAAGGAGTCATACACAAAAAAAAGTTTGGGAATCACTTCTCTAAGAGATCCACTCTTAAAACCTTTGGACAAATAAACACATAAGCCTGTAAATCACGTGTTTAAACAGTAACAACCCTCCATTATTATCTCCGCCAGACGTAAGCCTCTGGGGAGATCATGCGTTTGGTCGTGTGTGTGCGTGTACCTGTCTGTCTGTCCACGGCTAATCTCGCATACTACTGGACTCATCAGCCTATTATTTTTTTTGTCCTCAAGGACCTCTCATGGTTGCGGTGATTCACAATTTGAAAAAAAATATTTCATTGACTATTTTATACTGTGATTGAAGGCATTTCCAGCAAACGGCTAGGCTAAAAACAAGTCTTATCTTAGTCTGTTGCCAGCCACATTTTGATACACGATGAATAAATCCCTGTTTTTGTTATCTTCACCGCTATCTTGACCGTAAGGGAACCGGGAGGGACAATTGAGTGAGATCAAACTTCTTTGTTTGAGAGGGGAGAGGGAGAAACACCTGGCGGAGATCTGCACTCTACTGAGTGCACTTTTCTCGATACGTGTGTGTTTTATAGTGCCTTAGATGCATAAGAAAACATGTTTGTCAGTACATCCTAAACAGCATGTGGTTCTTTCTGCACAGTGACTACACATTAATATATATCTTCCTCTCTCATTGCTGCTCTGCAGGCAGGTGATGTCTGCCCCCAACTTGTTGCGGGTAGGAACAGCAGAAAACATCTTTGTGGAGTGTCAAGACTGCAGCGGTGTAGACATCGTGGTCGAAATCAGCGTGAGGAACCATCCAACCAAAAACAAAAGGCTGGCTCACATACCTGTGACACTAAGCACTGCAAACACATTCCAGGCGCTCGGACAAATAACGGTAAATGAAATACTGTCACTGTAATTGTTACTGTTACTTGGCTTCATTTTCTAAGATGGCTACAAAGAATCTAGAAATTAATCCAGAAATGCACATGATGTAGGTTACCCCACCCTGCTCCTCATGCACTGCTCGTGTCTCTTCATACTGGTTTCAGATCCCTGCTGGAGACTTCAGCAAGGATCCCGACATGAAGCAGTATGTGGTCCTGCAAGCTCAGTTCCCTGACCGACTGCTGGAGAAAGTGGTCTTAGTGTCCTTCCAGACCGGGTACATCTTCATCCAGACTGACAAGACCCTCTACACCCCCAACAGCAAAGGTGAGTTCACTTCTACATCAGTGCTGAAAATCACGCCTACTTCTGTGACAATGTCATTACATAGCTTTTTTTTTCCAAATTGAATGATACTGTAAATTACAGTAAATGAACCCTTCCCTTCACACTTTCCAGTGGAAATGGCCTAAAGTCAAAAAAGTTGTTAAACAGTCACACCTCACTCAAAATAGATACACCTTCCTTCAACCTTCAGCAGCAGAATTAACCTCTTCCCTTCTCTGTGTCAGTTCATTACAGGATGTTTGCACTGAATCCCCGTATGGAGCCAGTAGAGAGGGATGACGTAACCCAACCTGAAGCTTCTATTGCCATCGAGATTGTGGTATTGTATTTTATCTTTGATAATTACAGAATTTAATGTAATATTATATAATCAGCTGCAACTGGGAGCAGGAAGCCTCTTGATGAGGTGATATCACAAATGCTTAACAATAGATAAGTTTGTTGCAAATGACCAAAATAACCAAAACACATCCACTGAACCTTGTGTCTGTTTTGTGTCTAGTAACACTTGTCCTACCACTTACTGTTATAATTCACGCATGTCTCCCTCTAGTGGTTGAGTTGCACATTGAAGACAGTCTCTTCCTTCTTAGATTGTAGATAAAGGACATACATAAAATGTAGCATGGATTTAATAAATTAATTTGTAAATTGGCACAGCTCTCTGTTAATGGTTGTTCAATATTGTTCATTTTTAGACCCCTGACGGCGTCATTTTACCACTTGATCCAGTCTCTTTGAAATCAGGGATGCACTCTGGAGATTTCCAACTCGCTGAAATTGTCAGGTTAGTATTTTATCTTAAATAAAATTGTCCACATTGTATCTGTATTGTATAACGTGAATTCAATTCAAAATATGAATACCTTAAATCATTTAAGATTATGAATAGGCTATTTTACCATGTTTATGTTGTGTTTTCTACAATTAATTTCCACGTTTGTAATTTAGTGTTTGGACAACAACTTAAAAAAATAATAACCTACAGTATATGAAGTGTGGAGACCGTTACAAAAAAGAAGTTTGTTTAAGTGTGCTAGTATACTTCTTTAAAACTTAAAATAAGAGAGTATGCTTTCAGTTTACTTTTTATGTATTTATCAGATATATACTTAACAAAATTATACTTAAGTATCCTTAGCTTATACCAACAGTAGTATAGAAATATACAGGAAAGTCTAAGTGTACTTGGCAAGTATACAGAAAAGTCCAAGTATACTTGGCTTACACTGAAAAGCATACAGAAATGTATAAGTTCATTCGGCTAAGTACTATAAGTTCACTTAAAGAAAACTTACAAGTATACTTGCAGTAAAAACTATTAAACTAGTAGTTTAATGAGAGTATACTTTAAAGTGTACTTTCTAAAACTAAAAAGTGGGCTACAAGTAGGCTATATAACTAAACTATAGGTTCACTTCTAGTATAGTTCAAATTATAGTTGCAGTACAAAATACAACTTGGATGTAAACTAGTTGTTCACTCAATGTCTGCTACACTTAAATTTAAAGTATAATTAAAGTATACTTTTATAAATTAAAAAGTGTGCCAATTTAGTCCCAAGAAGTATTGAAGTAGTACACTTACAAGTATACTACTAGTGCATTGATATTAGTGTACTTATTACATAAAGTATACTTGGGAATATACTTGAACAATACTTACGTTTACTTCATAAAATAAACTTGAAGTATACTTCATTTTTGTAAGGGGACCCTGAATCGTCAGTACAGGCATGACGCAGAGACTTTTCAGAGACAATACAGGCCATCTGATGAATTCAGGTATATTAGTTAAGAACAACTGGATAGAAAAGGAGACATGAACTGGAAAAAGATTTGTGTTAGTGTAACTCCATTTACTAATGTTATAAGCGGATGTGATAGTGTAGTTGTGTTAGTATACCCGTAGCTTCAGTTTGGTTGGTACAGTATAATTCCTGGGCTGTAGAACCTCTGAGACACACCTAACGTTACATCTCTATATTAAAGCTTGGTGGGAAGATTGGCCAGTCTTAGCTAAAGCAAGAAAGTGAGTTGCAATTGTCCCAACCTGTAGGCCTTATATGTAACATACAACCGAAAAATATCATTTTGATAAACCGCCATCTTGATATTTCCACGCTAGCGTTAACTAACTTAGCCAGTAGAGTAGCAGTAGCTGCCATCTTGCTTTTGACTTTCGGAAATTTACTCAAGAAATCATGGTGTGTTAAAGCTACCTTTAAATTACACATTGGAATGTATTAAGAGGTTGACATTTTGCTTATTCACTTTTGGGCAGAGAGGTAGATATTGATACCACTGTCAAGATACGTCTGTTAGGTTACAGCCAATTAGCTAACATAGCTTAGCATAATGACTGTAAACGGGAAATGGCTTGGCTAATTGATCAAAGCGCACTGGCCAAGAAATAGTCTAATGTTACCCTTGTGAAACCACAACTTCTCTTTGTTACACTTTGGATTTCATAAGAACTAAATGAGATATAATGTGTTTATTAGTGAGCTGTAGAGGTGCTGGTGCCTTTAGAAAGAGCCAGGCTAGCTGTTTGCCCCTGTTTCCAGTCTTTATGCTAAGCTAAGCTAACTGGCTGCTGGCTCTACCGTCCTATTTAGCATACAGACATGATAGTGGTAATAATCTTATCATCTAAACTAAATATTAAACTATTCCTTAAAGTTGTAGGGCAATTTATCTATTAAGATTTAAATATGAATTATAAATGGACAGACACAACAGAGATGCATTGAATCCCTATGAACCATGAACTAAAATCAATCAGCCTAAAAAGACATAAAATAAAGGTACTGCATAATGCAAAGCCAACCTGAAAACTTTAAACCTTTTCTTCTAAACTTCAGAGTTTCTGTACTTCTCTATAAATGTTAAGTTCTTTGCAGAAGCTCATTTGTGTAGGCCTATACCTCAATTTGTGTGACATAAATAACCTCACGCAGTCCGAAGTCTAATCCTGTTACCTTCAGCCTTTTAATATATATATATATATATATATATATATATATATATATAAATTTGCTTGATTATTGAAATATGTGTTTGTGTGTGTGTGTTTAGTCCTGGACTGTGGAAGGTGGTGACGAAGTTCCACAGCAACCCACAGCAGAGCTATTTTGCAGAGTTCGAGGTCAAAGAATATGGTGAGTCCTTCATTACCTGTACTTTTATTTAAATCTTATATAAACCTACAATTTTCACTTATTTTTTTACTGGATTGGACACACAATAAAATGATTTCAATTTTCCAGTGCTGCCCAGTTTTGAGGTTAAACTGACGCCTGTGAGCCCCTTCTTCTACGTGGACAGTCAAGACCTCACCGTCAACATCAAAGCTACGTATGTGAAGGTTTTGTGGCTTTATAGACCAGGTTTTATAGGTAGATTGATTGGAGGAGAAAATAAAGAGTGTTGTTCAGAGGTTGTGTTGGGGTTCTTGCTCTTTTAGTTTGTTAGCCATTTGTTGTTTGTTTGTTTTTAATTGTCCTGCTTTGCTTTATTGTGGGTTTAAACATGTCTCTCTCTTGTGGATTTAGGTATCTGTTTGGTGAAGAGGTGGATGGGAGGGCCTACGTGGTGTTTGGGGTTATACAAGACGGTCAAAAGAGGAGCTTTACAGGTTCTCTTCAGAAAGTACATGTGAGTACATTCTTATACTTTTGATGTATTTTTATATGTTTTGTAAAACTTATCTTTCAGAGGCTGTAGCAGGTTCAGTTTTAGAGCTAGAAGGTACAGATATATGAAACTAAAAAACCTGAGGAATCCATTTGTATCAACCATGTCATGCTAGCATGTTGGGGTAGGAGGTTCAGTAATGCTCCAAAGTTAGGCTGGGAAAAATGACAAGGAAAAATTGGCATAGCCATTTTCAGAGGGGTCCCTTGACCTCTGACCTCAAGATATGTGAATGTAAATGGGTTCTATGGGTACCCACGAGTCTCCCTTTTACAGACATGCCCACTTTATGATAATCACATGCAGTTTGGGGCAAAAACCATGCAGTTTTTTTTGCCTATTCTAAAATTATGTATTTGAATATTTCTGCATACTGGGGTCCCTAAACAGTCTTGGAATTACATAAATTGGGTAGCACTGTAAAGCTGAGACTTTTGTGGATCCAATGAGCCCAATTATATTCATGTGTGATGATGTTAGTCCCCATAGTAGCCATTTTATTGTAATGAGACCATTTTTTGAAACTTGACCTCACTGTAGTAAATGACCTGTTGTGACCTCTAGGATGATCACAGCCTCATGAAACTTCACAACCACAAAAGCGCAATTCTTGCCGAAATCTCCAAATGTCAAAAGTTTTGATACCAAATCACAGCATGGCTTTTTCTATGGTATTTTGGAGGGATTATTTATCATTTTTATCAATTCTCGAGTGGTAAAAAATGGTTAAATTTAGCACCAAATCTGTGTAACAAATGATATCAACCCAAAAATTGCTGCAGCAACATATGAGACATAATAAAGCATGGGAATGACCATCATACACTTCTATAATGCTGTTCTAAGCCCTTATACACTTTCACAATTTATTTTAATTAATTAATATTTATATCTGGTTTATGACTAGAACAACTTGACACACAGTGCTGAGCGGCATCTCAAATTAATCTTCAGGTTCCCAGCTTTGTACACCACTTCTATGTGGCATCTACTGTTGACCTCCTATCTCCCACTAAAGACCCCCTGTGACCCCCTAAAAAAGACAAAAATGGGTCTATTGTGGGTCTAAGAGGACAGTAGTAAAGTACCTCCAACTGTTCGCTAACTGTATCACTGTACCACTGTACTGTATTTCATGCATTATTATATTATGTCACATTAGGTCCAGGCAGGTGTTGGAGTGGTCACACTGACGAGAGAGCACATCACAAAGACCTTCCCAAACATCCTCGACCTGGTGGGGAGTTCCATATTTGTATCCTGCAGTGTGCTGACGGCGAGCGGTAAGAAAGAGAGACTGTGTGTTTGGGCCTGTTCAGTATGTTTGAAAAAAAAGAAAATAAAGATAACAGGATACTTTTGTCTGTATTGTGAACAGAGAAACAAACAAACAACAAAAAAAACTCTTGTAATAAGTTTGTGTGTGAATGTGTTTGTGTTTCTGCATCAACTCACAGGTGGTGAAATGGTGGAGGCAGAGTTGAGAGGTATCCAGATTGTCACATCACCTTACACCATCCACTTCAAGAAAACGCCGAAATTTTTCAAACCAGGAATGTCCTTCGATGTTGCGGTAAAGTATTTGTTTACATTTACATAAACTGACAGCACAAGTATGAAATGTTCTCAGACAGAGGGGGATTATAAGAGGAAATTTATTTTAAAAAACATTATGTTCGTACAATTTGTGGGGTGAATATACAAAATGTTATAGATGAAGAAATTAAGCAAAGTAAAAATATAAATCCATTCAAGAAGATGTATAAAATGTTTTTGAGAGGTACAGGGATGAGGAAGGGGACTTGTCTCTCTCGGGACGTTGATGCTCATTGTTGATGTTGTTGTTACTGTTTTTTTTAATTAAGATATTAAGATGAGTATTTCGTTTTCTGATTGTTCAGCTGTTTGTGTCTGTGATGGCAGGTTGAAGTTGTGAATCCTGACGGCACTCCGGCAGAACGTGTTACAGTGGTGGTCAATCCAGGACAGGTGCAGGGCCTCACCGCATCCAATGGCATGGCGAGGCTTACCATCAATACAGTGGCAGGGGACCCAAGACTGACAATCACCGTAAGTCTCTGAAATCTTTTACCCTTTTTGCATTATAGCCCAAATGGAAACTTAAACCTACATTAATCAACATTTTTGATATTCACTTGAAGAGGTGAAATCAAGCAGAGCTATCACCCAGCTCCTTGTTTTGGTTCTGCTGCTCACACGTTTACTGTACAGTATGTGAGTGGTGAACTTCAACCTGTCAGTGTTGTGTCTTTTTGTCATTCTATTTAGCAATTTTATATTGCTAGGCAAAACTATGGCAGGCAAAGCCTCAATAAGTTAAGATAAGATAGACATGGGACTTTTCAAGTATTATTTATTCAACTGTGTGCGTGCATGCTTACCTGTGTGTGTCTTTAATTGCAGGCAAAGACCAATGATCCACGTATTTCACTTGAAAGGCAAGCAACAGCCACCATGACTGCTCTCCCATATACCACTAAAAGCAAGAACTACATCCACATAGGTAAGGGACATCTTGAAATTACATCAGATGATTAAAAACAAAGGTGGTGGCAGCGGCAAAGTATGCACCATGCGCTACATCTTTTCCGTGTTTAGCACTCATCACAAAATGTCACATTTGCAGGTGTGGATGCAGCTGAGCTGGACTTAGGAGACAACCTGAAACTCAACCTCAACCTCAACCGGCGGGAAAATCACGACACTGACATCACATACCTGGTGAGAGGTGTTTTACACCTGTGCCCGTGTGCAAATACGTAACTCTTTTTGTTGCATCCCACGACTCATGCGTGATAAGTGCTGATGTATAAATCTGTGTCCCTAGATCCTGGGCAGAGGTCAGCTGGTGAAAATTGGCCGTTACAGGACAAGAGGTCAAGTACTGATTTCCCTGATAGTTCCCATTACGAAAGACATGCTGCCATCGTTCCGCATCATAGCCTACTACCATACAAATGGCAATGAATTGGTATCAGACTCTGTTTGGGTGGATGTCAAGGACTCCTGCATGGGCTCGGTGAGTCACACAACACTGATGTAAAGAAAAGGCAAACAAGACATCCACGCACAAATTGATAAAGTTATTTGTATACTTATTTGTTATTTGTACTTCTCTGATATATTTTTTATGTATGAAACTGCTTCAGCAAATTCAAAACTGCACGTCTCATTCACTGATTCACATTTAGCTGAAGCTGGAACCATCAAGAGCCGCTCCATCCTATGAGCCTCGCAAGATGTTTGGTTTGAAGGTCACAGGAGATCCAGAGGCCAGAGTGGGACTGGTGGCAGTTGACAAAGGCGTCTACGTCCTGAACAACAAGCACCGCCTCACCCAGCAAAAGGCAATTTCTTCATTCATATTTATCTTTGAAAATATTTGAAAGGGCTTAAATTTAAAAAGCTATGTATAAAAAAAATTCACACGTTAACTTTCAATTTTGTTAGCTTTTGGCTTCAAATAATATCCGCTGTAAGTTTGTCCGGCACCAAATACATTGCATGAGTAAATGTGTCTCATTCCTACCTGCTCAGGTGTGGGACACTGTCGAGAAGCACGACACAGGCTGCACACCAGGTGGAGGGAAGGACGGTATGAGTGTGTTCTACGATGCCGGGCTGTTGTTTGAGTCCAACACAGCTTCTGGTACTCCCTACAGACAAGGTGACGCTACTTTACCCTCCCCTTCTCTGAAAATGCCCCTCTTTAGGCTCAATGAAATATCTCTAATTAGGAGAAGTGGGCACATGGACCTTCCACTCAAGTCAAATGCTTTTATAGGAGTAAGGATCTAGTGGACAGTAGAAGAACTGCGTCTTAAAGGGTCTTTTCACCCAAATTACATTATTCTTGCTCCCCTTTGTTGGTATCTGGACATGCAGATAGTTTCAAAGACACTGTTTCTGAAATCACTCGTTGCTGTGTAGTTTTTTTTAATTCTTCAGTGCTGCGAGCAACACAAACAGAGAGCCAGAATCTCAAACAGATATCTTAAACTTTGAGCACATTAAACCAGAACTATACCACTTGGGGTAAGTGAGATAATTTGGTTGAACCGACGCTTTGAGGCATTTCCATATTTACATTAACACTGATCACTGCCACATGAGCTGATCATGATCCCTCCTGTTTGTTAAGGGGTTTTAAAAGATTTTTTTTATTCTAATAAAGCATTTATACAATGTTTTAACATTTCAACAAATGAGGTGTGCAATTGTAGATCATATTTTCTCACACCCACACCCTGTCCATGTGTCCACCCAGATAAACGATCTCAGTCTGATTTTAAGAGTATCGCATCAATTAAACCATGCAAACTCAAGTCTAGGTCCAACCTGTTAAAGATCTTGTCTGTGTTGCATTTCCAGAATTGAAATGTCCGGCCCCCAGCAGGAGGAAACGAGCCACAACTATAATGGAGGTCACAACCACCTTACGTAAGAACCACAGCTCTAAACTACCCAATAACCACATATTCAGTCACTCAGTTCAGGACTTTGGACTTTGACAATATTCATCTTTGCCCTGTTATGTATTATTTTTTTCGTCCTTCCTTTCCCATTTAGTTTTTTAGTTTTTCCTTATTTAAATCCTTATTGTTATCCTTGTTCTTGTACTCCATATCTTCTCACCTCTGTCTCACCTCTACAACCGTCTTTCTTTCCAGTGAGTGAATATAAAGAAAAACTGGAGCGTGACTGTTGTTCGGAAGGCATGAAGGAAACCCTCCTCTCATACGACTGTGAGAGGCGCGCCGAGTACATCGGTGATGGCGCAACCTGTGTCGCTGCTTTCGTGCGCTGCTGCAAGGAGATGGAAACCCAGCGATCTGAGACGAAGGAGGACAGCCTCCTGCTGGCTCGCAGTAAGAGACGGGGACAAGGGATGGGTGGTTACTATTGATGGTCATACTTACGAAACAATCAAAATGATAACATTTTTAATGACACTTTAGGTGAGGAGGATGACAGCGCTTACATGGACAGCAATGAAATTGTTACTCGCACCAAGTTCCCTGAAAGTTGGCTGTGGTCAGATATCACGCTGCCTGCTTGCCCTCGACAAACACCTCACTGGTGAGTAAACTGAAATATACACAGAAAAAATACACTGATAACTTCACACCGACACCACTAGGATTTAAAGGTACCTCTCAAAGTGTTGACACTTTTCTTTGTTTCAGTGACACCACATCATTTTCGAAAAATGTTCCTTTGCAAGACTCGATCACAACCTGGCAGTTCACTGGCATTAGTCTGTCAAAAACTCACGGTGAGGAGTCAGTGAATAAAATCTGTCATGTGTTTTAGTTGTGCCTCTAACCTTAAACCTCTATCATCCCTTTACACCTTTCTCTGGTTAATCACTTCTTTTTTAATCCCTCTCATCTTAAAGGAATCTGTGTTGGCGCTCCGTTAGAAGTAATTGTCCGAAAGGACTTCTTCATTGATCTCAGGCTGCCGTACTCTGCTGTCCGTGGAGAGCAGCTAGAAGTTAAGGCAATCCTCCACAACTACAGCCCCGATATTATCACCGTAAGTCTGGGTTGCCCTGCTCTGGTGTTTCATGCCAGAGCCAATGAGTCCATGATCTTTTTCTCAAAAAGTTTGCAAACAAAAGAGCAAAAGCAACAGTGAATATTGGACTGACATACAACGTGTGGCAAAAAAAGGGAATGAATGAAATCCTTTCCCATGGTGGTCGGCCCCAGTACTGGGGGTAGGCTTACTGCAATATGTACGGTGTGCCTTCAAGATCAAATCGATCCTATAGGACACAATGTAAAGCATAAGATTTCTTGAAATTAGGGAAGCATCTTTGATCAACTACACATACTTCATTCTCTTTTTTCCATCTTTGTCCTGTTTTCAAGGTGCGTGTGGATCTGATTGAGAAGGAGCACGTGTGCAGCTCAGCTTCTAAGCATGGGAAGTATCGTCAGGAGGTCAGAGTTGGGGCCCTAACTACACGATCTGTACCCTTCATCATTATTCCCATGAAAGACGGACAATTCGCCATTGAGGTCAAAGCAGCTGTTAAAGATTCGTCGCTCAGTGACGGAATCATGAAGATGCTGCGGGTGGTGGTAAGAGAAACGGGAAACGAACAGCGATCTCCCATGTTAAAGTCAGTGTGGGGAAACAAACATCTTTTGGGGCGTAACTTTGATGCAAATGTATACTGTATCAGCCTTTTCAACATTAACTGTAAATAAGAAAGATAGTTAACAAGCAAGCCATACTGTATTTCGTTACACAACAGCAGATAACGATTACTCAAAAATAGTTGTGATTTCTAACCTTTGTCCTAACTGTTGCTTTTCCAGCCTGAAGGTGTGCTGGTTAAATCTCCTCAGATTATAATTCTAGACCCCACTAAAAAAGGTGTAGGTGAGTATACACATTAAACAGCTACATCATATAGTAATTTGCTAATATTACATTTTTATCACTTGCTAATTGATCCCCCAACGTGCCCACTGTTTATCCCTTTAGATGGTACACAAGAAGAAATTATCAACAGTGGAATTCCTAAGAAAGATTTGGTTCCAAACACACCTACGAGCACACAGATCTCTGTGACAGGTGAGATATGATGTTATATTTGGGCATGTTATGCGATATAGTGCCTGTTACAATGAACTCTGCATTGGTGTAAATTGTTATTGGTCTTATTGGAAAATGAATGACCACCTCACTGGTTGTGGGGGACCTTTGCATGTTTATTTAGTTAATAATGTTTTTTTTCTGTTTGTGTTTGTGCATGCAGGGAGAGAACAAGTTTCTGTACTGGTGGAGAACGCCGTTAGTGGGCATTCTATGGGTACTCTGATCTACCAGCCCTCAGGATGCGGAGAGCAGAACATGATCCACATGACCCTGCCTGTCATTGCAGCCACATTTTTGGACAAAACCAACCAGTGGGAAGCTGTGGGTTTTGAGAAACGTAATGAAGCCCTCCAACACATCAAGACCGGTAGGCTCACAGATATGTTTATTAGCACAGATACCAGAAATGTTATTGATGCCCCTCTGTGTGGGATTTTAAAGTTCCTGATGCGGCAGAAGTGGTATAAAAAAAAAACCCAGCCTGGTAGACAGCAATGCATGCGATGCTACCCCTGCCCAACAGATCCAGGCTAGGGACACTGACAATTAATGGTCTGAATGCAACACATAGACTCATAGACTTTAGAAGTTTTCACCAGGATAGTCTTATACCAACAAAACGTATGCAACCAGAATCATTTGAAAGATGCTATAATCACAGGAAAAAAATGTAAGAAGACTCCTCAAACTGGTTTTGTGTTTTTGTTTGTGTCCAGGCTACCAGAAAGAGCTTACCTACCAAAAAAGTGATGGGTCTTTTGCTGTGTGGGCCAATCATGCAAGTAGCTCCTGGTGAGGCATTCAAACATCTTTGAACTCATACATAATGGTTTCCACTTCCTCCTTTAACTTAACTTGACTATGGGACGATATTGTGTATTTCATGTGCAAATAAATGAAACTAAACAAATCCTCTCCTCTCCTGTCTAAGGCTGACAGCCTATGTTGCCAAGGTGTTTGCCATGGCCAACAGTCTGGTGGCAGTGCAAAGCAAACACATCTGTGACGCTGTTAAGTTTCTGATTCTAAGCGCACAGCAACCTGATGGCTTGTTTAGAGAAGTCGGAAAGGTGTACCACGGAGAGATGATGGTGCGTGCACTGATTTCATTAACATCAATACTTCATCTTAGTGCTGCAAAAATAGCGAGATGAAAACAATTACATATCATTGACTATAATTTATAATCTCTGTGTGTGCATGTGTAGGGTGATGTGCGCGGCGGAGATTCAGATGCCTCCATGACGGCCTTCGTCCTCATTGCCATGCAGGAGTCACGCACACTATGTACTGCAACTGTTAATGTGAGTACCTAATCTGCATACAATGTTTTCTTTTTTTCCCCCCTTGCTGCATTTTTTTCTTCATTTACCGACTCCACACTAGTGATGGGCGAAATTGCAAAGTATCACTCTTAACTAGGGCTGTCAATCGATTAAAATATTTAATTGTTATTAATCGCATGATTGTCCATAGTTAATCGCGATTAATCACAAATTCATCGCTCATTTTTTTATCTGTTCAAAATGTACCTTAAAGGGAGATTTGTCAAGTATTTAATATTATCAACATGGGAGTGGACAAATATGCTGCTTTATGCAAATGTATGTATATATTTATTATTGGAAATCAATTAACAACACAAAACAATGACAGATATTGTCCAGAAACCCTCACAGGTACTGCATTTAGCATAAAAAATATGCTCAAATCATAACATGGCAAACTGCAGCCCAACAGGCAACAACAGCTGTCAGTGTGTCAGTGTGCTGACTTGACTATGACTTGCCCCAAACTGCATGTGATTATCATAAAGTGGGCATGTCTGTAAAGGGGAGACTCGTGGGTACCCATAGAACCCATTTTTATTCACATATCTTGAGGTCAGAGGTCAAAAGACCCCTTTGAAAATGGCCATGCCAATTTTTCCTCGCCCAAATTATTATTATATGTTATTTAGCCTTCGCGATAAGCTATTGTGACATGGTTGGATTCCTTAGGTTTTCTTATTTCATATGATGCCAGTATCTTCACTCTAGCTTTAAAACCTAAAAATCAGAAGTTGCATTAAACAAATTAGTGGCGCGTTATCGCGTTAACTTTGACAGCCCTACTCTTAACACAATCCCATGCTGCTTCAGCAGGTACACAGACCTGTTGTGTCTAGTTACAGTTGCAAAACTAAAATTGGGAAATCGCTGTTAAAGGAAAGGATTTAGTGAATGGTCAATTGTGCTAAAATGATTCTTTCGAAGCATTTAACACATTCAAATTCAAAACAACATCTGATGCGAACCCTTAGTCTTGTATTTGTATGGAAGCATTAAATCCACACCCCAATAGTAACTGTAACTGATGGCGGCTCAGTCTAGCTCACAAGACACAGAAGAAGGTAAGAGAGGGCACAATCCGGTCTCAGCTGTCCAGGATCAAATGTTTCCTGAACAGAATAGGATATTAAAAATAGATAGATCACTGTTATCTGGCTCTTCTCCCCTTTCTCCTAACTTTCTTTTCCTTCTGTCCAGAGTCTGCCAGGCAGTATCGACAAAGCAGTAGCCTATCTGGAAAGGCGTCTGCCCAGCCTCACCAACCCATATGCTGTTGCCATGACGTCATATGCCCTGGCCAATGAAAACAAACTGAACCGCGAGATCCTCTCTAAGTTTGCTTCCCCAGGTATTTCTGTAACATTAAATATTCCAAGATGATGTCTTGGGGAATTATTAGTAAACTGAGCTTGTTCCAGGTAGAGCATACAGTAGCAATAAAAAAGATATTTGTGTGTGTCTTCCTCAGATGCGTCCCACTGGCCGACACCTAAGGGGCGTATTTACACACTGGAGGCCACAGCTTACGCTCTTCTCGCTCTGGTCAAGGCCAAGGTGAGCATGTCCCACATGTGTGCGTTTCACCAGGATGTCCTGCTACAGTAAACATACAACTGAGTCCTCATCCATGCTGCCTCACTAACAGGGTAGAGGGTTTGGAAACAGAAGTCAATGAAGCAATGAAATGTCGCTTAGCTTTTACGCTTTTTTAATAACCATATTTGGCTCATTTATCAAACATTATTGACCTTTTACATTACTGCTACCACTTCACGGAGCACTTTATGATTATCTCTATGAATGAATGAATGAATGACTTTATTTCGAACATAAAAATAAATAAAAACAGATACAAAATAATAACAAACAAAACAAGAGTAATAGTGTCCGAAAAGGAGTAGGTAGAAGTAAAACTTATATTTCCCTACGCCTTTCTCACTTCTCCTCTATTAACTCATATATCATAGAGTGATAATATAATATAATATAATATACAGTATAAACTATTCCAGATTTATATACCTCCCAAATTAAATATATGAACAGCATCCCAAAGTTATTTACATCTCACATATCCATCCGGAGTTAAAAAATAAAAATATAAACCAACCCTTAACACAGCCCTTTTCATAACTCTTCCTCATCCATATACCTCCCAAAAATATCTTTTTTTGTATAGCTTTTTAAATTGATTTACATTTGTGCTCCGCTTCAACCAATCACATCTATAGATATTTGAAGGCATTCTTTTCTGCCTCTCTTGCAATGACTTAGTTATGACATAGTTATAAAAACAAGGGACTGATTTGAACATCCTGCACGGCATAATCACACAATAATAACACACATTTGACAAAAACAGATTATTTGTGATTGATTGCTTTTATCAGGCAAGTTTGAAGTAGCTGTTGTTTGATGGTGCAATAATAGGAGAAAAAAAAAATGATTTAGAAGCTCTGTGGTAGGTTTTGGAAACTTACAGGTTACAATCTAAAATTTAACTGTACCAGAATCAGGACTTCTCTCTATTTTCACTAAAGTTTTTTTATAAATGCAAATGCACAGTCAACCACGGACAATTTCAACCCTTTACTTGCCTTCTGTTAATAAAGGCCTTTGAAGAAGCCAGACCTATTGTGAGATGGTTCAACAAACAGCAGAAGGTGGGCGGAGGCTATGGATCAACTCAGGTAACACAAACCCCTCTCTCCATTATGTTTACTTATAACCTATTTACTGTATGTCTAAGTCTTGTTTTCTCCCCCTCACTCGTTTTCTCTCTAGGCTACCATAATAGTGTACCAGGCTATAGCAGAGTACTGGTCCAGCTCTAAAGAACCAGAGTATGATCTGAATGTAGACATCTTGTTGCCGGGCAGGTCATTGCCTACCAAGTACAACTTCAACACCGAAAACCACTACGGCACCAGAACATCTAAAGTGAGCGCACACACAAACGAACTCACAGTGGCTCATTAACATCATCAGTCCCGTTGTATTCTGTATGCTTCTTCTGCTGATCCCTGACTGTGTGCATGTGTTTGTGTGCATATTCAAATTCCCACAGATCAATGATATAAACCAGAATGTGAAAGTGACCGCAACGGGTTCAGGAGAAGCAATAGTGACAGTAAGTAGAATATGTTTTTATATTGTTCTATATGTTTATCATCTGTTGATTACTGAATTGGTGCTTTTTGAATCTCAGATAAAACCAAATACATTTTTATAATTGTGTGGACTATATTTTTAAGACGGATGTCTATTAGTTTATCACATTTTAAAGCTGAAGTAGACGAGATTGGAGCAAATATGATTAAAAAAAGTAATTTTTATAAAACGGTCGCTATATCGTGACAGTATTGCATGAAACAGGTATCCTGAAAAAAATCATGTTCCTCTGTGTCCTACTGTGTCCTCCGGTGCTCCTAACGGCATCTGAAAGATTTCACTTACCAGAGGAAAACAACCAGTCAGAGCTGATCTGAGGTCCGCTGTCCAGCTGCCGTCTATGAGAGCCGGCTGTCAATCACTCGCGAACTCCGACAAAAACGGTCAAACTAGGCAGCGCTGATCAAATATGAATCAATATTCTGTTACTGTAATGCCTATTTCTCACCTCAAATGTTTTCAGAATCATCTTGTAGTGACTGTTTAGCCGTAAAATGAGAAAGTCTGTTACGCGGCCGCCATTGTAAAATCTGTTGAAGGAACGCCAAGTTCTGGTCACATGACCGGAGCACAGCCAATAGGAACACTCTCTCTCTCTCTGAAATGACCTGTGATTGGTCAAAGTCTGCCGTCACGGGCTAGATTTTTTAAAGCCTGAAAACAGAGACATGAGGAGGAGCAGAAGTCTAGTTATCTCTCAGAACACTTGAATTATAATATGCTGAAAGATTATTATGGCATTTTTGCCCAATGATGCCAAAAATATTCTGCCTACTGCCACTTTAAGATGCACTTTTGTCTGTGTGACAGATGGTGTCGCTGTATTACGCCATTCCTAAAGAAAAGGAAAACAACTGTCAGAAGTTTAACATAACAGTGGAGCTCCTCCCAGGTAATTTCGTGCCCTCCTCCTCTTTCTGTTTATTTGTCTTCATTTGTTGTCATTTTATCCGTTTGTTTCTGCCAAGTACCTTATGAGAAAAGAATAAACTAAATACTCAATCACTCAATACAATGTTTTGCTCCTGCAGAGAAATTGGAGGCGGGTGAGAAGTTATACAAGCTGAGAATAGAGCTTTTGTAAGTACAATCAAGAAGTCATCCTGACAAGTGTTCCAGTAACATGGCTTTATACACAACATGTTCTAACCAGCTATGGCCCCTACAACACTTCACTTCTTTCCCTCTCTGTTTCCTCATCATTTTAAATTGTCCTGCCTTCTGTGCCCGCAATTTCCTCGAATGAGCTTTAACACTGATTTGAGCTCATTTGAGCTGCTCATTCCCACTCATTTAACCCTCTGAGACCCACAATAGAACCATTTTTGTCTTTTTTAGGGGGGTACAGGGGGTCTTTAGGGGGAGATAGCAGGTCAACAATTAATTTATTAATTATTCAAAATAAATTCTGAAAGTGTATAAGGGTTTAAAACATTATGATTGTCATCCTCATGCTCTATTATGTCTCATAAGTTGCTGCAGCAGTTTTTGGGTTGATACCATTTGTTACAGAGATTTGGTGCTAAATTTAACCATTTTTTACCACTCGAGAATTGATAAAAATTATCAATAATCCCTCCAAAATACCACATTAAGACTCCAAGACCTTGAGGAACACCATAGAAAAAGCCATACTGTGATTTGGTTTCAAAAACTTGTTTTTTAAAAGAATTGCATTTTTAGGTGATTAGATGGCGAGCACTTCTGTTCGTGAAACTGCTCATAAACCCCCTTATTGTCAATCTACCTAGGAAAGCCATCCATCCTCTGAATGCTCTAGATCTGTAGTTTGTGGTTGTAAAGTTTCATGAGGCTGTGATTATCATAGAGGTCTCCACAGGTCATTTTATACAGTGAGGTCAAGTTTAAAAAAAATGGTCTCACTACAATGAAACGGCTACTATGGAGACTAACACCATCACACATGAATACAGTTGGATCATTGGATCCAAAAGAGATCCACATATGATATCTGTACCTTCACTGTAGCTCTTAAACTGAACAGTAAGACGGTCAGGATTGCCCGCGAGGGTTAAATTGTAATTGAAACATCATTCTTCCTCTCCATCTTCTTTATGCTGTTATTTGATTATTATTCTGTCCATTCTGTGTACAGGTATAAGGACCCGGAGCACGATGCATCCATGTCAGTCTTGGATATTGGCTTGCTAACTGGCTTCACCGTTGAGAAAAAGGACCTGGACATGGTAAGAACTTACAGATACACATATACCCACATACAGTTCACAAGTCAGTGTTTATACTTCAGAGAAACAAAATGTTTTTTATGCTTTAGAAAGTTGTCTGACTGTGTGTGTTTGTGTGTAGTTGTCCAAAGGACATGCCCGCTCTATTTCAAGATATGAGATGGACACAGCCCTGTCAGATAGAGGCTCGCTCATCCTCTACCTGGACAAGGTAAGACATCACTGTTCCCTACCTCTATACTTTTCTCTCTGCCTTGTTCTTTGTGTGTTTATCTCCATCCCACATTTGTCCACAGGTTTCTCACAGACGACCAGAGGAGATCACTTTTAGGGTTCGTCAGACGATGGAAGTGGGCGTCTTACAACCAGCTGCTGTGTCTGTCTATGAATACTATGACCGTGAGTCTCAGAGACACTTAGGAACATGTGATGCCTCCGTGTACTTTGCTGCCAGTAGATGTCCGAGTAGATAACACTGTGGATAAACAGGCGTTATTACATTTTCAATGTATTTAATGTGCATTTTCTCATCACACATACCACAAATCTTTCTCTCCCATTGCAGAAACACATTGTGTGAAGTTCTACCATCCAGAGAGGAGAGCTGGACAGCTAATGCGGCTCTGTAGAGGTGATGAATGCACTTGTGCTGAAGGTAAACAGGATGATGTCAAACTTCTCTCTCGCTGAGTTGTACTCCTTGTGATGTTGTGGTGTACCACCAGTAAAGTGTTTCATTTCAGATCTGGTGAAGGAGATGGTTGTGGAATTTGGTTTACAGTAAATCACAGGATTATAACGTAATCATTACAACGTTCTGTCAGCTGCAACAAGCACCTGCAGGATCCTGTAGGATCAGAGCAGCAGTCGCTAAAGAATAACTCACCCACATATTTAAATTGTGACTAAGATACAGCCGCACTCACCCATCAACTTATCCACACGCATCCACATGTGCTTATTGTAGGAATTTGTGCACTCAAATAGTTTTATGATTTAAGGGGGGAATTATGAATTATTATTGTACACAGCTCAAACATACAATTATTCATCCAGCGACATAACTCACATTGGAGCACGTCAAATAATAGGCAAATTGTCCTCCTTGTGGATCAAACAAGTTAAAAAGTTAATTAGAATTATGATTGTTGTTCATCTTAATTATGATTTGTCAAGGGCATAGGTCTTTTAAGGTCAAGTGACTGAGATGCAATCACAAAAAAAAAAAAAATTCACTTTTAATTACATACACATTTTTTACTAACACTACAGCTATGTACGAAACACTGCAATAACATAATTTTACAAACAACACACAATAGGGAAAGGGTAAACTGGTACACAAGGCTATAGCTACTGAACAAGTCAAATGAATGATGCAGAGTTATCTATTGTGTAGTTGGTAGGAGAGACCTGAGAAGCAGCGAGGTAAATCAACGGTACAACAGTTTAGTTATGAATTGTCAGTTGAAGTTACGAATCACGAAATCACCAGGGTTTTAAAGCAAGTTGATGAAGGTTTTGCAGAAATACTTGCTTGCTCCCTGGGATGGCTTCTCGTGAAGAAAGAAGTTAGATGTGCTGGGCTGAGAGGCTGAAGTCTGGATCTTGCAATGATGAGGAAGTCGGCCGGTCAAGATTTGAAAAGTTCCCATTGGAAGAGAGCTCCTGGTTTAGGCTCTCCAAGCTTTCATTCCTAGCTCAGGACTTTAGATTTGAGGTTGCACCTCCTATTGTTCCGAATCACATCTTCAGACTAGCGAAAAGCAAGCTTCCACCATAAGAGAGCAAAAGTAAGAGTCTTCAACTCATGAATGCTGTTATTCTTTTAATATTATTACTAATGATTGAAATCAAGATTCAAGATTGAGGAAGAGCTGGTCTTGTATCTTGAAAGATGTAATGTCTGCATTCCAAAAATGCAGGGACATTTCCTACATTATTTAATCGAGTTATCAGTTGTGTATTTACTTTGTGCTGGTTGTGTATTTCCAGAGAACTGCAGTATGCAGAAGAAGGAAAAAGTCAGCAATGATCTGCGCACAACTACGATCTGTGAGACTACACCAATTCGCAAAATAGATTTTGGTAAGAGAGTGTAAATGCACTGCAATTATACAGAACTTTAATCCCCAAAAATGTATGTGTATGTTTGTGTGAGTAAGAGATTGAGAGAATCGGAGAGCAAGGGAGCTAACAATCTGCAACTTGTCTGTCCTCAGCGTACATATTGGCACTGGAAGAGTTTATAGACGGCTTGTCCACTGACATTTACACAATGCGGGTAAAGGAAGTCATCAAAGAAGGTGGGTGTTTGTCTTTGAACTGCCTAAAATGCACTACCCCCTGATGTTTCGAAGGTGCCTAAAAGGTGAAGGTGACATAACAATTTGTCTGCCTCTTTCTGACATTTCTTGGGCACATTGAATCTCAATGCTGTTTCCAGTCAGACAGAAAAATGATTGATTGATTACTGATGAATGGTCATTTAAAGGAAAAGTTCAACATTTTGGGAAATGTGCTTATTTGCTTTCTTGCAAAGAGTTAGATGAGTGAGAAGACTGGTACCACTCACATGTTTGTAGGCCAAGTATAAAGCTACCACTAGCAGCCAGCCAAATTAGCTTGCCAGCGGACACTCCAGGAAGTTACTGGTCCTAGCCAAGTACAATAGTCCAGTACACCCCTTTAAACGGTGAATTGTCATTTTTACGCTTAATTTTTTGTACAGATTATACAAACAAAATTAGAGGTGCTGGTGGGTGTATTTTGTTACCTTTGGACAAAGCCAGGCTAACTGTTTCCAGTCTTCATGCTAAGCTAAGTTAGCCGGCTGTTGGCCGAGAGAGTGGTATCCATAACGGGTGTCAATCTAACCCTCGGCAAGAAAGCGTACAAGCGTATTTCCCAAAATGTCCAACTATTCGCATGATTCCACTGTGGCACCGGGAGTATGTGAGAGTACAACAGTAATATTTTGTACTGCACCTTTAGCTATGCATTTAATCCTTACCTTTTCTCTGTTCTATATTTTAATTACAGGAAGTGCTGATGTGGGGCCTCTGAATAAACTGCGCACATTCCTCAGTTATCCGCACTGCAGGGAGTCTTTAGATCTGGTGACAGGCAAAACCTACCTTATCATGGGCTCATCCAAAGATATTCAGAGAGATGAACAACATCTAACGTAAGTTTGATCTTTGTGTGAAAGTCAGTGTGTGTGGTTTGTGCCTTTTAAAGATTTTTACTGTTTCACAGCTTTCTGTTACTAAATCAAGTTACTCTTTCTTGTACTCTAGTTTATGTGTTACTGTTGATAGAGTAATTACATGTACAGAAGGAGGGAGGAGGCTTGTGTTTTGTTATGTTCCAGCGTGTTACAGATAGCTGGTCACAGGAAGAACCAATGTGTTTTTCACTTTGCTCTCCTCAGATACCAGTATGTACTCGGTGAGAGAACCTGGATCGAGTACTCGCCCACACCAGCAGAGTGTCAAACCGAGGAACACCGAAATGCCTGCATTGGCATACAGGAGATGTCCCAGCAGTTCCAATTCTTTGGATGTCAGCAGTAGTGAAACTCAAGGAAATAAAGTGTCAAATTGTTTTTATTTTGCAATATTGTTATTATGTAAATCTCTCACTGCTATGGGATATGAGGGCTTACAGTGTTGCACTATATTGATTAAAATGTAATTGTCTCAATCCCATTTTCTGTGTTTTATTCATTAACGCTTGGTTAATGTTGAAAATTAGACAAATAGTGATTACTATTATGTTGGTTACTGTATAGTAAACTTTGAGAAGTTCAACTAGAATCAGAAGTTTAACCCCCTGAGACCCGCGGGATCGCAGGCAATCCTGATCGACTTTACTGTCTTTCAGAGGCTGTAGCAGGTTCAGTTTTAGAGCTAGAAGGTACAGATATCGTATGAAACTAGAAAACCTAAGCAATCCATTGGTACAAGCCATGTGATGCTAGCATGTTGGGGTAGGAGGCTCAGTATAAATTGGCATGGCCATTTTCAAAGGAGTCCCTTGATCTCTGACCTCAAGATATGTGAATGAAAATGGGTTCTATGGGTACCCACGAGTCTCCCCTTTACAGACATGCCCACTTTATGATAATCACATGCAGTTTGGGGCAAAAACATGCAGTTTTTTGCATGCAGTATAAATGTGTTATTTTTGCCTATTCCAAAATGATGTATTTGAATATTTCTGCATACTGGGGTCCCTAAACAGTCTTGGAATTGCATAAATTCGGTATCACTGCAAAGCGGAGACTCTTTATATATTCATGTATGATGATGTTAGTCCCCATAGTAGCCATTTCATATAGTGAGACCATTTTTTGAAACTTGACGTCGCTGTATAAAATGACCTGTTGTGACCTCTAGGATAATCACAGTCTCATGAAACTTTACAGCCACAAACTAGAGACCTAGAGCATTCAGAGGATGGATGGCTTTCCTAGCTATATTGACAATAAGGAGGTTTCTGAGCAGTTTCCAGAACAGAAGTGCTCGCCATCTAAGCGCAGAAAAATGCAATTCATGCAGAAATCGCAAAATGTCAAAAGTTTTTGATACTAACTCACAGCATGGCTTTTTCTATGCTGTTCCTCAAGGTCTTAGTGTCTTAATGCTGATTTTGGAGGGATTTTGAACATTTTGATCAATTCTCGAGTGGCACCAAATCTGCGTAACAAATGGTATCAAAATTGCTGCAACAACTTACATAATAGACATAATAGAGCATTGGAATGCCCATCATATACTTCCATCATAATGTTCTAAGCCGTTATACACTTTCACAATTTATTCTAAATATTTATATTAATTAATTAATTAATCAATTAATTCATGTTTATTTCTGTTTTATGACTAGAACAACTTAACACACAGTGCTGAGCTGCATCTCAAATTAATCTTCAGGTTCCCAGCTTTCAGATGATGTACACCACTTCTATGTGGAAGTCACTGTTGACCTGCTATCTCCCCCTAATGACCCCCTGTACCCCCCTAAAAAAGACAACAACTGGTCTATTGTGGGTCTCAGAAGGTTAATATTTACTGTTTATAGAGTCCACTGAATTTCCAGCCGCATTCAGAACTTTACATATTTTTTCATTTCATTTCAAATTTTATTTCGAACATGTAAAATAATAATAATAATTTAAAAAAAGAGAATCATCATACAAGTGGACTTCCAGAAAAAAAGCAGTATCCACATACAATGAAAATCATAAGCAAAAGAAGTTGTCAAAACACTTGCCTTGGTTTACATATTCGAAAAAGAGTGAGAAGAAGTACAAACTTATTTAATCCCACCCCTTCTCCATAACTCATTCATTCACACATAAAGATTTGTATCTGTTGTTTAACAAAATGAACACTAGGGGGGCAGCAGCGCGCCAAAATGCAGCGTGTAGCTGGGTTGACAGAAATAAAGACAGCGAAGAAGAAAGGAAGTGACGTATTTCCTGTAGCTCAGCCACCCGGGTTCATGTTGGTGTTCTCGGAGAAGAAAAGACTCAAACTTTATCTGACAGTGTTGAAGACAGACAGCCAACCCGGGAACCTGGCGACAGTAAAGCGACTCGTTAAACTTTGTTCGCGTAAGAGAAGAGCTAATTAATCTAGATACTCGCCATGGCTAAGGTACAAGTGTTAAACGTCGCTGTGCTGGACAACCCGAGCCCGTTTGGAAACCCGTTTCAGTTTGAGATAACATTTGAATGCATGGAGGATCTACCGGAAGGTGGGTATTGTTTTCAGCTAACGCGTACTATCTTTCTGATATGTTAGCTATCGAGCACTAGCTACCTCATCTTAAATGCTAACTTATACTTTGCAGGTACATGGGGTGCATCGTGAGTAATTGATAAGCGACGATATACCAATATTAGCTGCCGTCGGGGCCGTTGGTTAGTGATATATTTAAATTTGACAAAGTTGTTGAAAATTTGGCGCTGGCGCGTTTGTGCTCAGCGCCCCGCCTCCCGTGTGCTCTGATTGGTTCGTGGACGTTCTTCGGGGGAGTTTTTTCCGAGAAGCTGATTGGTTGATCACGTTGTGTTACTGTAGCAACAGACAAGCTCAACGAGTTGCCGCGAACCGCGGGCAGAGACAACAGGGAAGCAGTAGTGGCATGTGTAGACTGTGGGCAGTGGTGGAAGCGAGAAGCGAGCTTGAGACCGGAAGGTCGCCGGTTCGATCCTCCCAGACCGGCAGGAAAAATCTGGGTGGGGAAAGTGAAAAGTAGCGCTGGCCCCTCCCTCATTACCACCACCGAGGTGCCCTTGAGCAAGGCACTTAACCCCAATCTGCTCAGTGGCCAGCAGATCAGACTGTGGTTGTACTGAGCAGCTTCCAGGTGTGAATGCTTAATTGTGAATGTGATCAGGGCGTTCCTGAAAAAGAGAGCATTGCTCTCAGTGAACCTCCCCCTGAATAAATAAAGGTAAAAAAAAAAACACTACTGGGAATGCATACAGTCAGTTAACCTGCAGTGATATTAAGTGGCATCGTGTGTAACTAAATTAGTTGTAGGGCTTTTTTGAGGTGAAAACAACATATTTTGTATTGTTTGTATAAGCGGTTTAAGACTGAATTAAACTACAGTGTCTAGAGATGCACTGATAACAGTGCATACTGTCAGTATCAACGCATGTGATGCAATAGAAGTCCATTGCTATTTTTTACTGTTGATATTTTGTTGTTGGTGGAACTGGATTTTTTTTTATCTATTTTTTTTAGGTTATTTCAAGTTCAAGACCTTTATTTGTCACAGAGGGGCAATTGGTTTTGCAGTAGTAGCAGCAACGACAACAACAACAACCTCTCATCACAATAAGACAATAAACACATACTGTACATCCCCACATACTATAACACTAAAATAAGGTGAAACCTTGAAGTACAAAAATGTTAAAAGAGTTACAATAATTACCATATAAGATAATGAAAAGAACAGAACAGGCATGAGTGGATGTGCTGATACTACCTGTACTTTACAGAGTTGAGCAGTGAAATGGCCGAGGGTATGAAAGAGAATTTATATCGGTTAGTTTTGACTAATGGTTGTCTGAGGCGGGAGCCAGAGGGCAGAAACTTAAATTCTGAATGCAGGGGGTGGGTACTGTCCGAAATTATGGATTCTGCTTTCTTTATTAGCTGTTTGTTGTACAGTTCAGACAGACATTTCTGCTGAGTGCCGATGATTTTGCTGCTGATTTTTATCACCCTTGTTAATGAGTTTTTCTGTTTGAGGTTGAGGGATGCATACCAGCAAATAAAAGCAAAAGTATAAACAGACTCAATAAAAGATTTATAAAACAGTGACATCATTATGTCACTTGCTATGGCATGAAATTACAACAAAATAAGAATTAAAACAAGTGACGTGCTTGTTTTTCTAACATTTCAGTTGGGCAAGTCGAGGAAGCCATTTTGTACTTGCATTTGAACAAATGAAAATGTATATTTGCTTTGTAATCAGCCAGTATAGGTGGGAAAAATGGAGGACATCAATATCAACTTAAAAAAAGTGCATGAGTGAATCCGTCCTACTACTTCTAACACACCACACTGAAGTTTTCAATTATGTTAGCACCCCAAATGAGGCAAAACTAGCATTAGTAATACACTGAAGATGTTATTGTGTTGTAGACAGTTTTAAAAACAAATCTGAATGATTCAAAATGACTCAATTTTCTGCTTGTCATTTATGTACTAAAGCTGCTTACTTGCGCGGGGACCTCCCAAGCACAGTGTCTGGAGATGAAGCTAATGCCCATTCATCAACATCAATTCTGTGTCTAACTCCTATTCCTTGCAAACAGAAATATACCATAAGTCTCACTGTTGTGTGTGTGTGTGATGTCAGATCTGGAGTGGAAGATCATCTACGTGGGTTCAGCTGAGAGCGAGGAATACGACCAGGTTCTGGACTCTGTTCTAGTTGGCCCGGTACCGGCTGGCAGACACATGTTTGTGTTTCAGGTGAGTAAGCTGTGGTCACACGTTACCGCTCATCTCATACAGCTCGACCACTGACAGAGGCCATTGAATTTTAGGCCTGAAAGTCAAAGAAATCTGGGTAAATGTATTCGTTTTCCCTAGTTTGGTTCTTCATTTTGCTCTGTTTTGCATTAACAGCATGATGACTGTGATTTGATTGGTTTCTCTTTGTGTTCCTGTCTGCCCCCTCAGGCTGATGCTCCCAACACGGGGCTGATTCCAGAGAGTGACGCTGTAGGAGTGACTGTAGTCCTTATAACCTGCACCTACCGTGGACAGGAGTTCATTCGCATTGGTTACTATGTCAACAATGAATACACAGACCCTGAACTACGGGAAAACCCACCTCTCAAACCAGACTACACTCAGGTAACACACACACAGATGGTCATTGATTTCTGTCATCAATAGAAGCGTAGGGGACCTGCTCGCAACAATCTCTACTTCCTAGACTGAATCACAAGAGATCTATGTGTCTTATTTTTATGTCATTTTTTAAAAAGAACTGCAATTCCCGAGCTACAGATAACTTAAACATATGGTACAGTGCATGGGCCGTGCTTGTGAAGTGAAAAGGGTCTATTGAAACATGTAGTGTTTTCTACTGCCCTCTGCTGTTCTGAAATTGAAGTTACAGGCCGCAGTAGCATCAAGAAAGAAGTATAACATAAACAGGAAATATGTATTCCTGTTTATGTTTCCTTTTTGTAGTTTTCTCTTTATTTTAAAGGAGACAATCTTTTTGAGGAATACCTTTTGGTTTTGTGCTGTTGGTCAGACAAAATAAGCAATTTGAAGACGATACCTTATTGGGTTGTGCGATATGTGAAAGTTTTCCAACTGGCCACCGCCAGCCCAACAACCGGCGATTGACGGTATATTCGCGCAGGTGTGTGTGTGTGTGTGTGTGTGTGTGTGTGTGTGTGTGTGAGCCCCACACCCGTAGTTTCAGCTGGAATATATGTTCCAACGGCGAGTTTGCTGCTCTTTTTTTTTGTCTAATAAACAATATAAACTCACAAGATAGCAAGAAAGAAGATATTCTTACACCTATTAGTCTTTCCACTGTTCCAACAATCACCAACTGTGGTTTGGTCGAAATAAACCCTTAATTCACAGAGTTAGATGTGAAAATATACCGTCTCTACACGCTGTTTTTCCCGCTGTCTCTCTCTCTTTCTGCCCGCTGAGCAGAGCATGTCATTAGTTCTTCAGAGGCAGACCATAAAATTTGCAACATAAAATGCTAAAAGTCGCCCCAAAAAAACAACTGGTTTTGTACTCAGCAAATCGCCGATATATTCATCCAATAGCCCGAGCCTAACACCTTATGCCCTACAAAAGTGTCATGGGAATTCTGCACTATTTTTCTGACATTTAAAAGATTTGACAGATGATTGATTAATATAAAAAATAATAGGTTTTGATAATGAAAATAATCAGCAGTTGCAGGCTGTGCTCTACCGCTCAATGAAGGACATGTGCACTGATAGTGTGATAACACACAACACGAGGAATAAGCTAGTCTCTGTTTCACAAGCCACAAGTTTTCTGTTTGTCTTCTAAGCTAGGCTTGAGTAGTATGCCACTTTAACAAAGATAAAAATAAAAAAATAACTAATAATATTAGAAAAAAAAAAACTTACATTTTGCATTCAACAACAACATATACTCTTAGCCACAGAAGACATTGTCACAACTGAAATGGTTGAATGCTGACAAATGTTTGTTTATTTTGTTGAAATAATAAGTAAGCTATCTAATTATTTCTAATATAGACCTAAAATCTCCAGTGTCATGTTTCAGCTTTTTAGAAAGCCTGATAAATGGATCCCTGTATGAGAAATCGGTTGGATCAAGGTAAGCCAGTGGAACAGAAGCCAACTCAGAACTGGCCATGAGTCTCTAGAGTAGGCTTTTCATGGAAAAGGGACCTTTTTGTATTCGCCTGACAGGAATCCACTCAACTTTTGAAAACAGTTGTATAACGTCCTCTGCAGCTGTGGAGAAGCTTTCTAAAATCTAAGAAAATAATCCGTGTGATGCCATCAAGGTTAGGAGACTACAAATTTCTCTTATGGAAAGCCTGCGTCCCAAACAGGAGGCATGGACGACATGACAGACGAGGGTGTTTACCTGGCTCCGAGGGTCTAATAAAAAGATGCTGTTTAGTTCCATTAAGGAAAGTGAAACTTAACCCATATTTATGGGGATGTCTCGCTGAGGAAATTTTCCCACCGGTTAATAAACTTGTGAAAACACCGGTGTTACCGATTCCACCGGACATTTTACAAGAAAAGACGGCGCTCAATATCTGTACAGCGCTTACTTTGATCTTTACCGTCGGGTGGCTGTGTGTCTTGCATCTCCGGTAGAGCTTTCGCTGCGGGGCCGCAGGTTTGAAATAGGCGCTTTTGCTTTTCGCTTTTACAACCAAATTCCTCCGCCATCGTCTTGTCTGTCAACTCTCTCTCGTCCCGTGTGTGTGAAATCTGACTCCTGCTGCTCTGAGCTCAGACTCTGTATGGAGCAGACACTTTCACTTTCAGATTGTAGCGTCCGTCGTCCGACTATGTATTGACAACACGGAGCTGATATGCCAAAATTAACTAAATGGGTTTTATTTCTATTAAAAAGAGGCAAAACGACGATGGGGGCGGTGGGCAAGTAATGTAATAGGTGTTTGCCCGAACACAGTGTAACACCGAGTACCGCGGCAAGCCTATCGACCACAAACGGTTATTCTGACACTTCACCGATGTCACTTTCATTCCCTCAGCTCCTGAGGAATATTTTGGCCTCCAACCCCCGTGTCACCCGCTTCCATATCAACTGGGAGGGCTCGGCAGACAAGATGGAGGACAGCGAGAACGTCGACCCGTCCCCCAACATCAGCGGCATGCTCCCTCCGTCCTGTATACCAGGAAAGATGCCACCTCTTGGGCTGATGCCGGACAACTCCATGGACTGCATGTAAGAATCATCAGATTAAGATAATGGACAAGTAGCTCTTCTTATCTGCACACACTCGCCCACATTGAAAACACACATTTGGACAAGGAGGCCATGGATTTATCTACGTAACATGTGGACATTAACAGGAAGCAGGCACATGGCAGCAGGGACATTATTTTTATACAGAATACACAAAAGAGATGGATCTGAAACTGTTTTTGTCTGTGCACTCTCTTTCAACACAACACAGGCCTGCACAACCAGCATTGCCTTATTTTAACGTATCTTTGTCTTAGATAATGTCAAAGCTGAGCCAGAGAGAAAATTTGAGTCATCGGGGTGGGGCGATCTTAAGACCGCCGTATCCTCACAGCCCCGAGACCTGCAAGGCATACTCATACACTGATGTGACCTGTTTCGTACCCATACCGTGCTGCTCATTTTGTCCTTTTGAGTACAGATCAAAGCTATGAGCAGTGCTCTGTATGTCAGAATAGATGTAGCACTAGCTGCTTATAATAAAGCATTACATTGTTCTGAATGTTTGTCTCATCTGATGTAAATTTGTAGCATCTGGAGTACCTGTGGAAAACATCTTGGGATTAAAATATGGGCCATGTTCAAGGGCCTGTTGCAACAAGTAGCTTTTATTTACAGTTAGCTGGATAGATTATGCAGAGTACAACCTTGTGTTTGCAAGTTTTACCCTCGAGTTATCCAGGTACTCTGTTAACCTGCCTCTTCAAACAGGCCCCAGTTCAGATGATGTTTTTTAAATTGTTACATAAAATATCTGTCTGTGCATAAACAAACACGTAGATGAAGGAAACAAAGGAGAAATGGATTCCATGTTGCAGTCAAGTTGTTTGGATGGTTTAGGCTTACTGTAAATAATGTTTTCCCAGCGCTTATTTTGTCTTCCAGAAGACAAGGCATATTTTCTTTTTGTACTTACTATATATTCTCTGCCTCAGTATTTGTAACAACAGTGATGGGGTTAATAAAGTTTGTTTTGTGGACCGAGTGCTGCTTTCTGGTAATCGCATCTTACTCACACAGCTGCTTTCCACCTCGACTAGTGAGGAAGGAAGCTCAGCAACAGCAGCGAGACTCAGCGCGTTGTGTGTGTGCGCGCGTGCATCGGCCCACTCTTCCCCCCCCCTCCCTTCTCTGGCTCCTTTCTTTTTTCCAATTTCATTCATAAAATGCAGCAGCCTCACTCCACCATTTTCACTCTAGCCTCATGTTGCTAGGCAACTGCAGCACAAAAGGGAGGGGGGACTGTCTGCTCTCACCCATTTTATCTCTTCTTAGTTGGAGGGAGCAACTCCTCCGTCCATCCATCTGTTACCTCTGTCTGCTTCGCACATGTCTACACTGTTTAGCATGAATGGTTATAATAGCTGCAGGCTTAGTTAAAAAAAGCAGCAGTCTGTGGCATGTAAAACTGCATATTCATAGCTGGCATCAAAATCCAAATGCGGCATATTGTACTTAAGTACAATTTTGAGGTACTTGTACTTTGAGTGTTTTCATTTTGTGCTACTGTATACCTCTACTCCACCACATTTCAGAGGCAAATATTTTCCTTGCTTCCCCACTACATTTATTTGATATCTTTATTTCTAGTTGCTTTGGAGATTTGGATTAATAATACAAAATATAATCAACAAATAAATTATGATAGATTATCATACGTTAAGATATGATCAGACGATCCCAGGGGAGAAATTCACAAGCTACCCTGAAGTATATAATATAAGTAATGGATAATGTACAGCGAGCCGGTCATTGTTGTGAAATAAACCAGACAGGGCGATGTCGGGTTCTCTCATCGCCCTGAAGGGGTTTATTTCACAACAATGACCCTCTAGCTGTACATTATCCTGCTTATTACACGGCTACTTACTTAAGAAATCAATAATTTAACACAAAAATGGTCCGCCAGAGTCCGACATCAGAACTGCGCCCATAGCAACGGTCTGTTATACAGAAATAACAGACTAGCACGCTGTGACTGACCAATCAGAATCGAGTATTCAACAAAGCCTTGTAATAATTAAAGCTAGGTCCACCTTATCCAGCTGCAACATTAAAATTATACCCATTAGTGCATCAATAATCATAGTACTAGGGCTGTCCCGAATACCATTTTTTTGGTTTACGAAGCTTCGGTGAGAAATATTCTAAGGTATTCGAAGCTTTGCGGTGCAGCGCGGCAGGTTCTTTTGTCTGTCTCCATCTCCCCCGTTTCAGTGCCTTGGACATTGCCAAACAGCGATATCCGTCTGAGAATAACTAATAATAATTCACGTTGAATATGAGTAGTGAATAATGTGTGATTATTCCTTATTTCATGGGCTATTTTTGGGATATAAGGTCTTTTTTTGCACAGTTAGGAACAGAATCTTTCCTCTGGCCCTTGAAGTCGGTAGATTTAAAAACATCCAGGAGAACAACTGGTTGTGCGAAGTAGAAAATGAATCACATTTTCTTTTGTATTGTCCATACTGTGATGAGTTAAGAACTTCTATTTTAAATGAAATATCTGTTAAAAAATCCAGAAATGTTTTGTGCTCGGATGATGACAAAATGGAACGGCTATTTAATTTTCTATGCTTATAAGTTGGCTACTAAAAAACGTTGGGATGGTTTATTTATTTAGTATTATTTGTAATTTATACTGCTATTCTGGTTTCTGCCTTTGTCTTTACTTTCTAAATAATGGTGTCTTGGGCATATTATTTATGCATGACACAATAATAATCAAATCATATACGAATGCACTGAGATGTTCCATAAATGTAGGGCTAAATATCTAACAAGGTGTAGCTTATACAGCTGTTGTAGTGTGGGCTCCTTTAAAGCTTCAGTAGGCAGAACGTTTTGGGCATAACTGGGCAAAAATTCCATAATAACCTTTCAGCATATTGTAATTCAAGTGTTCTGAGAGAAAACTAGACTTCTGCACCTCCTCTTGGCTCTGTTTTCAGGCTTTAAAGAAATCTAGCCCGTGATGGGAGACTTTGGCCAATCACAGGTCATTTCAGAGAGAGAACGTTCCTATTGGCTGTGCTCCGGCTGGTGGGCGGTGCTTGGTATTTCCTCAACACGGTTGCTGGGTCACAAACGTTCTCATTTTACAGCTAAACAGTACACTACAAGATGTTTCTGAAAACATTTGAGGTGAGAAATAGGCATTACAGTAACAGAATATTGATTCACATTTGATCAGCGCTGCCTAGTTTGACTGTTTGATCGTAGTTCGCGAGTGATTGACAGCTGCTCAGAGACGGCAAGGCTCCAGCTCGGCTCTGATTGGTTGTTTTCCTCCGGGCTGTGAAATCTTCCAGATGCCATTAGGAGCACCAGAGGACACAGAGGCACATTATTTTTTTTCAGATTACGTGTTTTATAAAAATAACTTTTTTTAATGATATTTGCTCCATTTCTATCCACTGCAGCTTTAATATAATAATGTATGTGACTAGAGCATCTAATATGATGGTGTCAGACCCTGCAGTAGCTGTAGGGATCTACCATTTATACCTTGGGTGTTTGTTCTCGGGCCTGAGTCCTTTTTACATTTTTACCAACACAACTCGGATTCTTATTGAAATTAGATATTCAGATGCAAATCTATGTGAGATTGTGCTTTTTTTTCAGGATCCTGAATAAGGGGCCCTTGGGCATCTGCTACACACGGCCTGCAGGTACACCAGGTGTGTGGGGAGAGGATGACAGAGATACTGTTATAGGTCGCAGGTACACAGACAGTACGAGGCTCTGCGTGTGTTTTCATCCAACACCGATTGTAAAAAAAGATTGTCTTTTTATTTCCTGTGATTCATTTCCCACCAGATAAACTCTTCCCTGCATGCACGGCCAGTCTGTGATCTGTTTAGAAGTCCTGCCAGCCAGACCGCGCCGCGCGTGCGTTCAATTCTGAGCAACATTTCTAAAAATAGCTCGCGGTTGACGTCACTTAGCCAAACGTGTATCAGTCGCTTGGCGGCGAGGGGGGGGGAGAGAGCGCGGGGAGGGAGGGGGGGCCCCATTCCTGTCAACCGCTGCTTCCAGCCAATAGATATCCTCGCATTCACCGAGATTCCCACGGTTCAGCCGCGCCGAGCCAATGGAGGAGAGCGACCGGAGGAAAGTGGGCGCGTAACGTCGTCGGGGGGAAAATAATCGCTGACGTTCCCGTCGCTTGCTATTTGTAGGGCGGCGGTACGCTGCCGTTTGTTGATGGAATGCGAGGGGGCCAATCACAGCGCCTCCTTGGGACAGCGCTGTAGAGCGGGTGGCCAATCCGTAGCCTAGCTTTCCCTGTCAATCAACCTCGGGTTCTGACGAGTGGGCGGGACGTTCGCTCGGGCTGTAGTTCCGTCATCTCGCTCGTCTCCGAGGCTACAGGGGGCCAATGTTGATCTGGGCGAATTCCCGTCGTTGTCGGACCCCGCCGAGGATTCATTTTTAAAAAAAAGCTGGGTTCGGTAACGGAAAGTGGCAGGGCTTTTGATTGAGAATATTGCATCCCCGCAGTCGGCATAGCTGTTTTTTTTGGGGGGGGGGGGGGCTGGGGAGCCGGGGGGGGGGCCTCGCTCGGAGGGGGGCTGCAAGGAGGGACAGGAGAAGATCCTCCGTGTTCAGGGCCAACTGCGCCGAGGTCGGCCTGGCGGTCCAGTGTTGCCCCAGCGACCGAGACACCACAGCGGTAGCTCCCCGGTGGTGGATGACCGCGGAGTGAGTGGAGCTCGCCGTGGCACCGCATCAGCAGCTGTCAGGCTATTAAAGATCCTCGGAGTTAACGCTTGGTAACCGTTACAGCTGGAAATACCGTTCATACCTAACCGAGCTACCGGCTTGATAAAGGCTGCAGGGCGGCCAGGACGCCACGGATCGCCCGTTGACAGGTTGTCACCATGGGCAACGCGCCCACGGCCAGGAAGGGCAGCGAGATGGAAAGCGGTGGGTACCATCGGCAGCACACATCACTCCTGAGCAGCACCTGCTCGGGCTACAGCCTCATGACATGATCAGAGAGACGATGTGAGACAGCAGGCTGTGGTAGCCTTTACATAACAAGAACATACACTGTTAATTAGAGGGGCCTATATCTTGCTTTTTCCATTCATTAAGATCCACTCCATGACAAGTCCTTGTTGCAAACGAATTAGCTTGGGCCATGCAAGCTAACCAAGAACCTAAAGTATCACACATTTAAATTCAGTGTGTACATGTAGAAGAATCTCTCTTCAAATGAGACTCAGACCCACTGTTCACTTTTGGACTTTTTTTAAAAATGATAGTGGATGCTATAAGGTAGGATGAAGCAGGATGTAGGCTAGAGGTGGACAGTATATCTGTATGAGCGGCCAACAGCATTGTAAACTGCAAGCATCTTGGAATATTCACTGTACTGAAATATTGGCAATATCAGAACACACTATGTGTCAGATATTTCCCAAACACTCCAGGCATGTTGCTCCACTTCTTTGGAAAGAGATGCAACTTAAACTGTGTGTGGGTGAGCTGAATCTAATCTACGTGAACCCTGAAAGTCTGCAGGTTTGGCTGAGCTGGTCTCAGTGTGTCTGCTGTACAGTAAGTCCAATGTAAAGTTACTGTTATGCAGAAGGACAAGATGTCCGAGGCTACTGGACTGGTTATATTTATTGGGGTAGTTACTTACTAAGGCTTTTGTTTTTAAATTTCTAGCATCAGTGAGGCATAATAAAAGTGTGTGGATCTCATACTCAAGTCGGTCGGGCTGTGCTGGATACCATGTGTATGCTGCAAACATGCATTGCTATTGAAGCAGTTTCCTATCCACCAGATTCCTATCTTTTCATCTGAAAAAGATGAAAAGAGTTAAGAAATATTGTTTAAGAAGCTCTGGGTGTATGCATCACACATTCACACCTGGAACCTGCCAGGTACAAACATGTCATGTAGCCTACTGTTGGTCAGTGAGCAGGTTTGCCTGTGTAGGTGAGGCTGTGGTGCCTTGCTCAAGAGTGAGTAGTGTTACTAGTTCACTTAACTCTACCATATTTTACCAGCAGGCAGGTTATTATAACCCTTGACCTGTTGGAGGAAATTTAATGCCAAGCCTCATCATTAACCTGTGCTTTATTCCTGTCCTGAAAGTGAACTAAGTTTATTAGTTGTTGTTTTTTTCCCAAGTTTGCTTCAATTATTTTGATTTCCTCTGTCCTGATAGTTGTGGGACTCACAAGAGGCAGATTTTGAAGCAGCGAAGACAGAGATATTTAGTCCCTGGTATGAGTGAAGCTTCAAAAATGTTGGATTCTGCAATTCCCATAATGCAACTCAATACTGTCTTTCATTAGACCCTAACTGCCTGTTAAATGCCATGAGCTTCCAAACATACTCTATCAAAATTTGAAGTCATAAACCCGGACAACATCATCAAGGTTATTTTCAAATACTTTATAAAGCTCCCACCAGAACTACAACTGTTTTACGTAGTAGCGCTCTCCATGGCAAGTAACAACCAGGCGGCAACCTCCGGTTCTGCAAAGTGAAGCCAATGCTGAAGTGCCTTAAACTTGCATTCTTTCTAACAGCCAGCAGGGGGCGACTCCTCTGGTTGCTAAAAGAAGTCTGATTGTATAGAAGTCTATGAGAAAATGAGCCTACTTCTCACTTGATTTATTACCTCAGTAAACATTGTAAACATGAGTTTATGGTCTCAATCACTAGTTTCAAGTCTTCTTCAATACAGCATGATGTTCATTTAGTAAATAATGGTCCCATTTAGAGTCAAATAGACCATAAAGCAGGGTATGCTTTAGGGAGTGGCTACCTTGTGATTGACAGGTCGCTACCACAGCGTTGTCCGTGTTTTCATCTTAGAACTTTAACCCTTTCACAGTGTGTTTTCAGTTTATGAAAGTTAATTGTAACATTTTGGTTGCCTAAAAATATCTTATTCAGTGTTCAGTTGTACTTGTTGTGCCTTCAAATGAAACTCGTGAGCTTGTGTTTACAACACGGGAAGTCGTGTACACATATGCTTGGCGTTCAAGTGGTTAAGTCGTGAGAACACCGCTGCTAAGCAACGTCAATATTAACGTTACTGTCGGTGTCTAGAAGCCACAGAGGCTAACAATTTAGCAAGCGGGTAACATAATGCGGTAAATACAAAGGCATACTGACAGAGGATAAAGATGAAGCCGTTTGGAATATCAACATTTTCCTCAGAAATACAAAATTACCAAGAAAAACAATATACGACTAAAATTACAATATACTAACTGATTATGCTCTGAGAAATTAACTTCCATGGCCTCTGCCATTTCTGACAACGTCAACAAACACGTCACAACTTGTAAACTCGGAGCTTTCAGAAACTTTCCACTCACGAGGTCTTAAATACCACAAGAGGGGGGCGTTCTTCTCGTGAACGCGGTAAATCCGACCCCATTTGAAGGCACCATTATCTCCAACCTCTGGTGTAATTTCTGGTTGCAAAAAAACAAGATGGCAAGGGCCAAATTGCAAATTGTCTATGGTAACAACACACAAGTTGTGTGTAAAATCAGTGGAATGCCCCTTTAAGATTATTCTGGGTTCACAATGTAAAGAATCAGCACGGTTGGTGATATTGAGGCTCATTCTCCTTCCTTCAGAAGTTGCAGGTGGACTTGAAAATGAACTAACTAAACAGCATGTCCTTACAACCATTGACAACTGACACATAATCTACATCTGCTTATTTTGGTCATCTGTGTTAGTTGTGAGTACTTGATTTTGAGTGAGCTAAGGTGCATGTCATGTAACTACCGGTGTTTCAAACCAGCTTGGCACCTGTTTGCATGTCTTATCTCATTCTCAATCTTTCTTCTTTCTATGTACTTTTAACTGGGTTATAATTCTTGAAATACACCGGCTCTCTCTACAGTTGATTTCAGAAAACACTTGAGGTATCCTACTATTTAATTTCTGGTTTCTTTCACTCTTTACACACACCACCACTAAAGCTTTTCTTGTTGTCTTCCACAGTTAAGGAATTCCTTGCTAAAGCCAAAGAGGACTTTCTAAAGAAGTGGGAGAACCCTGCACAGGTTAGTGTTTGGATGTATGTGTGACATTCATCTAACACAACAGGAATGTGACATACATTTTCTGCATGCGTTTGCGTGCATACAGACATGTAGGAGTTTTTCATTCCAATTCTGTGAGACCAATTATGTCAAACTTATGTGTGGTATGTTCTCTACAATTCCTCTTGCAATTTACTTGTTTTCCATATTCATTATGCACCCCCAAATTGGTACGTTTTATTCTGTTCTGGCAGCTACCACTGTAGGTAAATGTAAACTTCTATATATTTGGATGGTAAAATAAGCAAGTGGCTCATAAAATATGTAGAGTGATGATTCAGTTTTATCATTTATTGATTTTAGATTAAAATTATATTGTCATATCTTTTTTCTCAAATTCCTGTTCAAGTTATTCTAATGTTTTTTTTGCATCAAATGTAATGGATAGCATTGCATTGATCAACATGTAATTTTTTATATACCTTTCATAATATATTATGTTATAGACATTTTAGAAAACATATTCTTCTTGTCAACATTGTGGTATTGATTCCAACTGTGTCATCCAGCCCTAGAAATCTGATAAAAAAAAGTTGGATGTCCTGTGTGCTGCTATGCAACAAAGCGTTTAGACATATTTTACAGACACAGATAATAATATTAAATACACATAAGATCTTTATCAATGTTCTTTACATTGTAGAGTATATCTACCTTTCCCTCTGACCCTGGAAGTTATGAAAAATAACACACTTGACATGTGACACTGTGACTGCTTTTCAAATATAAACTTTATGTAGAAGATCTATCAGGATAGATTTTACTGGCTTACATAATAGTATTAAATATGACTGGGATCTGTATACATTTTCTGTGCAATGTATATCCAGTATGTACATATATGTATTGCATACTAATTAGGGCTGTCAAAGTTAACGCGATAACAACGCGTTAACGCAAATTTGTTTTAACGCCACTAATTTCTTTAACGCATCAATGCAATCAATCTTTCGGAGGTTGTGTTTTTTCCGTTTTCTGAGTTTTAAAGCTAGAGTGAAGATACTAACATCATACAAAACTATTTAACCTAAGGAATCCATTGGTACCAACCATCTCACACTAGCTCGTCGAGAAGGAGGATAAATAACGCTCCAAAGTTGCGCTAAATTTTGTCGAGGAAAAACTGTCATAGCCAATTTCAAAGAGGTCTCTTGACCTCTGACCTCCAGATATGTGAATGTAAATGGTTTCTATGGGTACCCACGAGTCTCCCCTTTACAGACATGCCCACTTTATGATAATCACATGCAGTTTGGGGCAAGTCATAGTCAAGTCAGCACACTGACACACTGACAGCTGTTGTTGCCTGTTGGGCTGCAGTTTGCCATGTTATGATTTGAGCATATTTTTTATGCTAAATGCAGTACCTGTGAGGGTTTCTGGACAATATTTATCACCGTTTTGTGTTGTTAATTGATTTCCACTAATAAATATATACAGACCTTTGCATATTTGCCCACTCCCATGTTGATAAGAGTATTAAAAACATGACAAATCTCCCTTTAAGGTACAATTTGAACAGATAAAAAAATTTGCGACTAATTTGCGATTAATCGTGATTAAATATTTCAATCGATTGACAGCCCTAATACTTACCTGATATCATAAACCATATATACCATGCTTGATGTATTATATACTCTGTGATTATGGTATGCACATATACCATACACAAACACTCAGGCATTTGCTTGCCTGTACAAAACCATACATAATCTAGAATAGATGGTAAATGTGATCATAGGACACATTAGAAAATAAAAGTTCCCTTCCCCACAACCGTCACCATCCCATTTTCACAAAAAATCTACTAACCCTTTTTGTTTTGTCTGTTCAGAACACTGCTGGCCTGGAGCAGTTTGAGCGGTTGAAAACCCTGGGCACGGGCTCATTTGGCCGTGTGATGCTGGTGAAGCACAAAGAAACGGGACAGCATTATGCCATGAAGATCCTCAACAAGCAGAAGGTCAGTCTGGGTCAGAGGAGGGTCACAGTGGGATGGAGGGTGTTTAAACGTGACATGCCATCTAAGGACACTTGCAGGATGGTCATAGAAAATATGGAAATGTCATTGATGGGAAAATTGTGCTCACGAGGCTTGAAACATTCATGGATATTGAAATAAGCCCTCTTTATATGCTAGTGCAAAGATGGCAGAGGACTCAAATACAGGTGCAAGCCTTTCCCCCCCCCCTTTGAACCTCTTTGAACCCGCTTGTGCTGAAGCAGACATCGGCTGGAGCGGCAGAGCTGAGGTTGTCTTTATGCAAATCACATCAAGTTGAGTCATTTTGGTACCCATTTAGAATTACATTGTGCCTGCGTTTCCGTTCGCTCCGATCCCCTCTTATGACATCATATTTATAGATAAATATTTTTATAGATTAAAATACACAGATGTCTGTTTTTGGCTTGGATAATTTAATACCTGGAAAATCAAGGTTCTTCATCACATTGATGCAGTCCAAAGTCATGCAGGTTAGGAGGACTGTTCAATGAATTGTGAATGTTATCTGTGTAAAGAGAGTATGGCTGGCAACCTGGCAAACTACCTGACCAAATGCATGAAAGGAGAGGCCGTGACCCTGCTGGATAAAAGCAGCTGATGTGATTCGACACCTGCTTATAGTATATTCCTCCTGCTCATGATATATTCATCCTATTCAGGCCCGTTTTCCAGCTTGTGCCGCTTTGAACCATAATTACTGTATGTTTGTGTGTCTGATTACCAAAAGTGGAACGAATCTGTTTGCAACACCTATGTTGACTTATTTCCAGAGTTTCAGCTTGTGTTGGTACTTTTTTTCCCAGTTTAACAAGAATAAAACCTTTAAACGTTTTTGGGAAATATTGTATCTGTCTGTATATGTTGGACTTACATCTGGTATATGAAGTTACCTTTAAAGCAGCAGTGTTTTCAATAAGTAGTGCCAGGTGAACATAACCAGAACTACAACAGAAAAGATAGATATATTTTGAATGGTGTCCACTGACACACAGATATACTTGGTGTCCAGGAATATGTGGATGCTGATGTTTACGCTATTTATTACGGTGCTGTGATATTCCCTTATTTTGTACTGCCTTAAGATGTGTATGTCTTCTCCTATTGTCTCATCTGTAGTCTGTCCTATATGTAAGATGCAACTCAGTCCCCCCCCCAGGGGATTATTAAAGTATTTTGTATCTTATCGTATCGTATCGTATCGTATCGTATCGTATCGTATCGTATCGTATCGTATCGTATCGTATCGTATCGTAAGACATCATTAGCAAGTACTTTGTTTGTTCGACTAATAAGACCAATATCGTCTAGATTATTTTCATTATTTATGTAGTTATTTATCAGAAATAAAAATAGATTATTACACACATTTATACAGAATAAAATATATGTACAGTATATGTCATAGAATAATAGCTCTCAAAGATATGACCAAAATCACAGATTTTGAGGGTGTTTACTTTTTCAAACATTTCTTTTTTTTTTTTTTTAGTACTATGGCCTTTTAGTTGGCTTTTTCTATCTAAGCAAAAACAACTTGATGCACTTATTTCTGAGTTTGAAGAAGTACAACTACATATCTTAGAACAGTGTCCCACCGTGTTATTTCTCTGTCCAGAAGTGTCCAGGGGCTATTGACTGTTAATGCATGTGTTAAAGAGAGCTAAGATTATGCTGCTCTGATAAAACAGTTGTTTATTCTTGTTAAAACTTGATTTATATTATATATGTATGTTCTATTATATGACACAATATAAACTCTTCTTCTCCTTCTCTCTTTTTTGCCGTTCAGGTGGTGAAGCTCAAGCAAATAGAGCACACTCTGAATGAGAAGAGGATTCTTCAGGCTGTCAGCTTTCCTTTTCTGGTGCGGTTAGAGTACTTTAGATCGTGTGTGTGTGAGTGTGTGTGTGTGTGTGTGTGTGTGTGTGTGTGTGTGTGTGTGTGTTGTCGATGAGTGACTGGATAGATTCTCCTTCTATCCGCTCATCAGCTTTCTCTCCATCCCTCATACCAGCTTTAAAGTTACTATTTGTCTACATTTTTGTGAAGGTGGTCCATTAAAAAAAAATGTTTAACCCCAGCACACTCAGTTGTCTTATGGCAACTGAATAATTAAGCATCTGGCTATCATTAGTTTGCAGAAACGCGTGCTGCTTGGCTGTCATTCAGCGAAACGAGTTCCACAACTTCTGGCTCATGATTCGGTTCCTTCCGTTGTGGTCGGACGACACTTCGTACGAGCTACTTCTTTTCAAACATAACCCGACCCTTACAGTTATTAGTTATTAGTTTATTAGGATCCCCATTAGCTGACGCCGTGATGCCAGCTAGTCTTCCTGGGGTCCGACACAGAAATCACAAACAATTATATGCATTATATATACATTATATACATTCAAACATCTCATACAAAAATCAATATACTCAGATTACCTTATATAAAAATTATGCCAGCAAATTCCATGCAGTGAGGTATACATATTTCAAACCTTAAGACACCACATACAAACAAATAAACTAAATATCAGCATGCCAGAAGAATCATTAACTGTTTGTTCATGCAGTTAATTGCATTAGATATTCTTTTAATGCTTTCTTGAAAGTGGCTCTGGTATTTGTTTTGGTAACTTGATTTGGTAAAGAGTTCCATGCTGTAATAACTCTGTAAATAACAGTAGATTTGAGGAGTTTGTTCTCGTCTAGGTCATTAACTTGTATCATATTCTCTATGAAGCTTTATATGAAAGAGTCTCGCCCTGAAGACTCTATTTGTGTATTTGTATGTAAGTGTTTCTATTTGTGTTTATTTTTAGCTAATGTGGTAAATTACTAACTTTTTCAACTAAGGGCCAAAACACTGCATGTGAAGTTTAAGCCGTTGCTACTTTGCGTGGTGTCAGATATTTTGTCTTTACTGATTTGTGTTGTTTCAATTGAAGAACTTCCAAAACTGAGAAAATAATATCAAAATGTGAGTGAATTTATTTCTAGAACATGATTTTGTCATATTTAAAAAACAGTTTATTAACATTCTCACCTCTTTCCAGTATTCAATAGTTCTATTTACTGCATATAACAGGCATACAGTGTCGTTTTAACACACAAGCTGAATAAACATTGTATGAATTTATCTAAAATATGATCTCTTCTGGTTAAAGACCACTTCCAAGTATTTATAATGACCCCTGTGATCAGAATATGAACTACGTATAAACCTATTAGGGCGGTCAGTCGATTAAAATATTAATTGCAATTAATTGCATATTAATGGCACATTTTTTATCTGTTCAAAATGTACCTTAAAGGGAGATTTGTCAAGTATTTAATACTCTTATCAACATGGGAGTGGGCAGATATGGTTGTTTTATGCAAATGTATGTATATATTTTTTACTGGAAATCAATTAACAACATAAAACAATGATAAATATTGTCCAGAAACCCTCACAGGTACTGCATTTAGCATAAAAAATATGCTCAAATCATTACATGGCAAACTGCAGCCAAACAGCCAACAACAGCTGTCAGTGTGTCAGTGTGTTGACTTGACTATGACTTGCCCCCAAACTGCATGTGATTATCACAGAGTGGGCATGTCTGTAAAGGGGAGACTCGTGGGACCGTGGGTTTTCTAGTTTCATATGACACCAGTATCTTCACTCTAGCTTTAAAACTGAGCCCGCTACAACCTAAAAATCGCAAGTTGCGTTAATGTGTTAAAGAAATTAGTGGCGTTAAAACGAATTTGCGTTAATGCGTTATTATCGCGTTAATTTTGACAGCCCTAATACCTATTGTTTGTTTTTATAAAAATCGACTGCTATCTCTTTAGTCTTGTTAACATTTAACTCTAACTAGGTAATTCCTGATGCAATATTTAATTCAATTTACAATCTCATCCTTATTATCACTTCCATCATCATTGACAGTTAATCCTATCAGTGCAATCTGCAGATATGGAGTGAAATGAGCCACACATAATCTCTCTTCTTCAACATTTTCACACCCCGGCTTTGTCGCTGGCTGGTTGTACTCTGCTTGTACAGACTAACCCAGCCGATGGCCGTACTCCAATTTAAGCCTTATTCAGGTTAAGCCGTGTTAGTTGCACCTCGGATGCCCTGGGATTGTATATCCGTGATGCCTCAAATAAACCTATTAACAGAATTTTCCTGTCCACGTGTCTCGTCCTGCACACTGATGGAAGAGTCAACAACGAACACATATTAACTCAGCTTAGTTGGAGTTATTCGACAGTAAGTTGCACGTGTCAACCGAGAAGGGGGTCAAGAGTGAAATCCTCCTTGATAATATAAAGCAGGTGTAATTTATCTCTGTTAAAGGGTCTAAAGAACATATGATTTGAAAAACAGGTTTTGGAAATACACTTTTTCATTGGGACTTTTTATGGTAGTAACTGAAATAAAAAGTCAGTGGATTCATTTATATTGACCCGCAAAATGTCCACGTCGTCCGGTTGCCCATCCTGTGTGTGTGTGTGTGTGTGTGTGTGTGTGTGTGTGTGTGTGTGTGTGTGTGTGTGTGTGTGAACTAACAGGCCCTCTGTCTTCCCTCCCCCAGGACAACACTAACCTCTACATGGTGATGGAGTATGTACCAGGTGGAGAGATGTTCTCCCATCTACGGAGAATTGGCAGATTTAGGTTAGTGTCTGTATGCAGTGGAGTTTACATGAAGCTTACAGCCAGAAGCATTTTATAGGCACATACAGAGATAAATTATGGAGCTTCTTCTCAATTCAACTCTCAAATTTTTGTCTTATAGTCTGTTTTATTCTAATCTATACAGCTCTATTCTCCTCAGGTCCGTTTTAGCTCTACTCTGTTTTATTTAGTTATATATTTTCCTCTGTTCTGTTCTGTTGTGTACTGTACACTCCACTAAACTGCTCTCTTTCTGTCCATCTCCCTGTGTTTGTGTATACAGTGAGCCTCACGCTCGGTTCTACGCTGCTCAGATCGTTCTAACCTTTGAGTATCTTCACGCTTTGGATCTGATCTACAGAGACCTGAAACCTGAAAACCTGCTCATAGACCAACAGGGCTACATACAGGTAAATAACACCTGACGCTGTGATATACAAAAGCTGATCATAAATGACTTACTCAAAAGGTTGTTTATATATTAACTCCAACATGTATTATTCATATGATTTATCTGCAAAGGCACACATAAGGCCTAAATTAATCATTATACATCAGTGGGAGTTCAGTGTTTCTAAACAATGCAACATGTTCAACAATGTTCTCATACACAGTTCGTAGTTATATCTACAAAAAGTAATGCACTGTAATTTGTGTATATCCCACGAAATTAATTTGTGTGTAATTAACGTAATCATGGAAAACCAGGAAATATAAATAGCCTTGTAGTTAGGAGGTTGGAGTGGATGGGTGGTCAAAAAAATACCAGTTACGCCCAGGAGACCGGCGTTCATGTCCCGAGTGATATCAGAAGTCAACGTTTATTTATTTGTCACGTAAGTTACGTACTTCAGTACTTACACCACTTCCGGAGTTATTTTAAGCCAAACAACGATCTTTGCCTAAACCTAACTAAGGAAGTTGTTTCCTGTGAAGATGGAAGTTTATTTTCAAAAGACTGTATGCATGTAACGAGCGGGAATTGACACATGTTGCTGGATATTCGTAGGAAAACGAACAAAAAAAGGAAGAATAACTTTTTTTCGTAAGATATCATATGATCCGTTGTATGAGAATACTTTGAACAATGTCAGCCACTCTTGTGATGTCCCAGTCGTTGTTGAGATTTCAAGCTTTCTAAAAGTGCAGACTGGCCCAGCTCTGTGTATTTGCTGGGAATTCTCCCCTCAGATTTTCAGCCTACAGCCAAATCCCTCTTGGATTCCCGGCTGTACACTATACCCGTGGTTTATGTTGTCCGAAACCTGAGTGAACATCGGTTCAGTATTTGAGAGGTGGAGGGAAGATTGAATTTACTTTGCATGGCAGCAGGATACTCGTGATATCACGAGATCATGCGAGTATCGTGGCATCGCGGTATCACGTATCCCTCAAAAATCCCTCTTGTCAGGCTTCAAGTAATGCGTTTGTGTCAGGCAAGCCAGTGACCGGACCAATCAGCGTCCTGTGAGGAGCTACTAGCAGCTACAGGTGTGGCTTAGGTGTGTGACGACACGGAGAGACAACTGTTCGTTCTAAACAACAATTGCGGCTCCTGAAGAGGTTAGCGTAGGTGCTACAATAGCATCAGTTCTATCAGAACTGGAGAGTATTTCTTCATTGAAAGAAGAGCACAGAACGGCACTGAAGGCTTTTCTTGATGGAAAACATGTTTTCGCTCTTCTTCCGGCCGGCTTCGGTAAGAGTTTGATTGACAGATGGTTCATCCAATCACCTGCCAAGTACTTTTTGAAAGTGCCTGCCATTTTCCAAACAGTTTCCAATATCGGCTTCTCAGACGATTCTGTGTAAACAAACCATTTCTCAATTAATTGATTAATTGTTTGCTCTTTAAACAGTCAGAAAACTCTGAAAAATGGCCATCACAATATCTTAGAGCCCAATGTGATGTCATCATACGCAGGGTTGGGAATTAGCTTGCCTAACCTGCCACTGTGGCTGCGTCTTGTCTTGTGTGACCAAAGCCAGATATTCAGTTTACAATGCAAGACAAAGAAAAGCCGCAAATTCTAACAATTGAGATTCTGGAAACATATTTCATGTTTCTTTGACATTTTTTCTTGAAAAATGATGAATAGTTTATCAAAATAGTTGCTGACTCATTTTCTGCCAATGAACTTATCGATTGATTGACTTAATTGTTGCAGCTCTAATATTTATTGGCCAAGTAATCACACTCTGATGTACAGCAGCTAACATTAGCCACGTAAGCTAGCTAGCTAATATTTGTTGTTGATACAACAAAGCAAGATGTAGTTCACCACAGCATCACGTTCACCAACGTTTTACAAACACGCAGTGGTTCTCTTTATGCACTCTGTCAAGTCGCTAATCATTTTATACAGGGATGAAATCCACAGATAAAGCTGTAAAGGGGCTCAATGTAAGAAATGACTTGTTAACAGTGACACTTGTGGCCGTTAAGTCAACAACAATCAGCGTCCTGTTGCCCGCACTTGTGCTCGCACTATGTAGACACAAGACTGAACACACACGAGACTGAACGTGATTGACAACTAAAACCACAATATCACTATATATTTCACATGCTTGGCAGTAATGTTAGCTTACCTGTCCAATAGGAATTTTGCCAGCTCGGGGTCCGTTTTGATACCTAAAACCAAACAAAGGTCCCCCCATGAAAGGTAGGCCCAGCCGACGTTGATCCTAGTTTGTGTTGGAGTCTGAGTTGTGTCGGTGGCTGGTCGTTTGTTGGCGTTGGCGGTCAGTTGCACACTGTTAGCTCTTTAGCGGAGCTGAAGAAAGTAAAGGCACTCGCGAGCGCGCATGACGTCACATCCGTTGGATTTTCACGATTTTCAAAAGGCCCGTATTCTTCACAGTAAAAGCAGTCTACAGGCTGATAGAGGTTAGGTTACAACCTGTTCACACATTGGCAATAAAGAAACGATTAAAAAACGCTTATACGTGTAAAAACTTACATACGGCCCCTTTAAATGTGAGGCATGCTAACTTTAGCATTTGCTGCTAGCTCAATCTGAGTGGCATCACCCCACCTCATAGTCAGCTCATACGTACCAAATGTAATGTGTAGTAACTCAGGGTAGACATGAAATGTTATGTGAGATATGAGATATTGTTACCATTGTTATAATATGCATCCACAGGAGTATCTCTGTAGAACTGTATCAGTTGCATACAGTAACAGGAGTGACACTTAAAATGTATGTGTAAACTGACAGACGAGAATTTGCTAAAAAAGTGCAACCTGGATGTTATTTCTTTGTAATTTTGGCTATCATTGGAATTGGATATTTTAACAATCATTATAGAGTTATAGGGATTCAAGGACTAAACTTAACACAGACATGGAAATGTCAAGAAACTATCAAGCGCAACTATGATGGCAGAGTGTGTATTTTGCAATTATCTGTTTGCTGAGTTGTGTGCTGGCACAGGGAGGCTGTCTTGTAGCATATATTCTGCTGCCCTCTAGTGGTGAATAGTGAAACAACAACTGATGAAAAATTCCATTGCTGCCCCAAGATCCTTGCTTTAGGTCGTTTCTAAATGATACCCTACAATTTGCGAAACTCTCACGAGATGGTTAAGGTTAGGTATTGACCTCGAGTGGTTAAGGTGAGGATAGTTTGTAAGGGCAGCAAGTCTCGCGAGAGTTTTTGCAACTTTTTCACAAATTGTGGGTTACCATCTAGAAACAACCCTTGCTTTTCTCCCTCTCTTTGCCTCTGTCTATCATCTGTCTCTCCTTCCTTCTTCCTTTCATGTGCTAAAACTCAGCCAGGCACTCTGAGAGTATGTCTGCTTATTTTGTTTGTCCTCCTACTGTCTTTCTCATTATTTGTCATTGCTCTTTCTTTTCCTCTCTCAGGTGACAGATTTTGGCTTTGCCAAACGTGTAAAGGGCCGGACCTGGACACTGTGTGGCACCCCAGAATATCTGGCCCCAGAGATTATTCTCAGCAAGGTGAGCCACCACCCGTTGTTCCCTGTTTTATCTTGTGAACTGCCAACTGGGTTTCCTTTGAAAATGAGATTTGCAATGCATTTAGACAAACAATAATACCAACTTGTTGCACAAAGTTAAAACACATTAAAACACTTTTCTTACAGGATAGTTGTTCATTTGAGTTGACAGAATTGTAACCCGTGGTTGCTGCTATTTCAGAAATATTGATTCAAATCTTAAAGTGGTATTTGTGGTCCTACCAGCAAGAGGATATGAATCTAGGATGTTGATGATGGTCACTTGGATTTTCCAAACCACGCTGGGCATTTGGGTTTAAAGAGCCTCTATAGAGCACACATAACTCAGATGTTCCTCAAAACAAGATGTAAACAGTATAACTAGCTTAACTCTAAATACGTTTTTAAAATGTGGCCTGAAACCAGTCACATGCTGTTATTAACTACGGCACTTGACAGTGTTATCAGGTGGTGGTGTACAAAGCTGTGCAAATTCACAAGGTTCAGCTAGCCAGTCTGCCTACACTGCAGCAATCAAAACAAAATCCTGTGCTCTTCTTTTGATCAGAAAAGTGCCATTATCTGTGTAAGAATGTGCCAAATTTGATTTAGTTTGATGCTATTTAATAGGCCTGTACAGAATAGTTTGAAGCTTCATTCATAACGTTGACATTCGAATTTTAAATCAACATTCGAATGCTGCGCAGCTTGTTCTGGCTCTTTTTTTTTGCATGTCTATTCACTCTGTTTAAACAGTATTTCTGCATAGTTGCAGGCTGTACTAATATTATTAGTATTATACTATTTGTAGGTTCAAGTGGTGGCTGTATAGGATTGCTTTTGACTTCCGATGTAATCATTTCCAAAATTCACAATATGGGTTTATCTAATGAAATATTCTGATTCAATCTATATATGTTGGCGTTTAGCCTTTCAAAAACAACATTTTCACTGCGGTCAAAAACTGTTTGCTCTCCCGCTTGCTGCACACAAAGGGAGGCACGCACCTGTATCAATAACGGGGCAGTCTAGCAACAATCTAACGACACCATAAATTTCATTTACAACAATCATTTTTTCTTACAGTGATGACGTCATAAAATATGACAACAGACATCCAAAGCTTCATTCAAAAACCTCAATAGAAGCTTTGAATGTAAAAAAAAAAAAGACAATGGGTACAGCCCTATTATTTAAATGCAAAGCGTGACAACAATTATCATGACATCTTTATTAATAGACAGCTACCGTATATGTTCTCTGTAAGATGTCCTTGAATGGTTCTCACTGTGCAATATAATTTTTCCACTTTTGCAATATTTGAATACTCTGTTTATTGTCAATACTGTATATACTGCTCCTATTTTTTATACTTCCTTCTATTTAAATGGTTCATATTTTGTTTCACTTTGTTTAGCTCTTTTTTACTGTGTTAGCTAATGCTTCTTGTTTTTTGCACTATCCCATTTGCTGCTGTACAAATTTCTCCTTGTGGGACTAATAAAGGAATATCTAATCTTATCTTATCTTATCTTATCATCTTCAGTACAATATCACAAACATATTTTGACTAATACAGCAACATGCTGTATAAAACAATCATATCTCTTCCCTATAGATGGGATGCACAGACTATGTTAAAATAAATAAGATGTACAGTATATGAGTATAGGATGAACAAAGTTTAATAACGATAAAAAAAATAACATTTTAAATGTTATCTTGATTAATTGTCTATAATGATCTCTTTTTATCTCCACTTTTCCTCCTTCCTTGTTATATCCACCAGGGGTATAACAAGGCAGTAGACTGGTGGGCGCTGGGCGTACTCGTCTATGAGATGGCAGCAGGGTACCCGCCTTTCTTTGCTGACCAGCCCATTCAGATCTATGAAAAGATCGTATCAGGGAAGGTGAGTCTGACTCTGATTACCACTCTGTGCTGCAGTCAGTATATGTTTGTGCCCAACCCTCATCCTCAATCCCTGACTTCTGTCTCCTCGTTTATTTTAGAGAAAAAGTTTCAGTTTGGTTTATATTTACAGTATAGCTCTTTTTTGGAAAATAAAATGTTGGTATTACTCCTCAGTGTTTTTTTTTTCAATTTTGGGTCAAGCATGCCTCAGTACATTTTGAAGGTAGGCACTTCGCATAATATTATAGACACATCTGATTTAGAAAATACTGTCTTCTGTCTTCTTTTATTCTGCTAACGGCTTTGACTTTTTTCATGTAAAGCTTTTGACTTTATTTCAGTTTTGGTAAAAGGTCAGTTCACCACCTGAATACAGGTGCAGTCAGCCAGGTGCTTCTCTTTTCTGTCCAAATAATATGCTTTTATTTACGGAGACACTTTGTAATTATTATGTTGCATGTCAGGGGGTGCACACATGGGGGTAAACACAGATGCACAAATGCAACACACACACACACACACACAAAAGGTGCACTTTGCACAGTGCCCCAAGCCCTCCTTTGCTGCTCTAGGCAGTTGTTTATTTTGTCACAGTTTGTATGATGCATATAATGTTTCCTATATGAGGTTTATAAGCTTTAGAAACAAAGTTTTGTTTTTAAGCTGCAATCAACAAATAATTGTATTTACTTTGGTGAGAAGCAGTGATTGCTGCTTTTTTTTTTACTTTCCATAGATCATTTTACAATCAGTGACAATGCTATGATGTCTACCTTCTTATGCTGAATTCACACCAGGCAGCTGCGAAGTGCATCTCGCCTCAATAATAAAATCTTTCTGCGGCTGAGAGGCGCATTCATGTGTTTCGGGCGGGAAGAAATTCTTTATAACATAAGTCAACATGTCACAGGATGTGTTGACTGATTGGCTGCGGGTATTCTCTGGCCGCACTTCGTTGCTAAAGTTAAACTTTTCCCAACTTTTAGTTTGGCCGCACTTCGCCGCAGAATCAAACGGCCACAGCTCACTGAGCAGCTTTTCATAGACATTGCATGGCAGCTCGCCGCAGGCCGCACTTTGCCGCTGCTAAGGTGTGAATTCGGCGTTAGATCTTCTGTTGGTGAAGTTTGAGTTTCTGTTCAGCCGTGTTGGATATCGCTAGTCATACAAAATATAGGTCTTATTGTATTTACTCTAGATAAACTATTGTTGCTGATGTCAAAATTGTAAAAATGCATCACTTCTTCGGGAAAAGTGAATGAGCAGCACGCCCCCTCCCTCATTTACACCACCGAGGTTCCCCTGGGAAGGCCTGTGTGAATGTGTGTAACATGAAAAAGAGAGCCTTGCTCTCAGCCGTATGGACCCTGCTTCAATAAAGGCCAGAGGATTTCAAACACAACTGTAATACATTTCATGAAGTGAATTTAAGTTAAATTATTCTTGTGTTATATCAAACAGCAGGAGTGTAAAAATACATATTTGTTATTGGCCATTTGTCATTCCACACACACACACACACACATCTGGGAACTGCCTAGTTGAGGGAGGTGAAGCATTAGTTTCTTACTCTTTACTGCTGCTTCATTCTTCGTCTTGTCTTCTGTCTCAGGTGCGTTTCCCATCTCACTTCAGTTCAGACCTGAAGGACCTCCTGAGGAACCTGTTACAGGTGAAAGCAAATGTCTCAGTCATTCTGATGTTAAGGCTAGCTTTACTTTGCTGTGTGTTCTGAATGTATTATAATGTAAAAGTGAGGAAAATGTGTCGGTATTATCCTCAGGTGGATCTAACAAAACGTTACGGGAACCTCAAGAACGGGGTCAACGACATCAAGGGACACAAATGGTTTGCAACCACTGACTGGATTGCCATCTACCAGAAAAAGGTACGTGTGTCTGTGAGTGTATACCGTGTAGATGCGTTGACTTTCCTTCTGTGAAGTTCACTTCTCAACCGGTGCTTTTAATTGTCCTCAGGTGGAAGCTCCCTTCGTCCCCAAGTTCAAAGGACCAGGCGACACCAGCAACTTTGACGACTACGAGGAGGAGGAGATCCGCGTCTCCTTCACTGAGAAATGTGCCAAGGAGTTTGCGGAGTTCTAGATTTAGAGAGCGAGAGAGGAAGAAAGAAGGAAGTAGGGAGAGTCAAAGGTAGGCTGGTCAAGTGGGAGACGTAAGGAGAGAGTACTGTCTCCTGTCCAATCACAAGCACCAGCTACAAAAAGAGGGAAAAAATGGGATAGAGAAGGGAAAAAAGAGCAAGGAGACTGATAACCAGCAGTGTTGCCTTTTCTGTTGCGTTTCTGTTGTATTTTATTTATTATTCTGTCTTATTTATGGATCCCTTTATAATGAAGGTGTGCTTCAGATTCACGGGTGTTGGGAACCCCACTTATTTAGAGTTGCCTCTACACATTTTCACCCAAGATCTTCCCTGCTCTTTTATTGTTCCATTCATCATTTAGTCACTTTTGGGCCACATCACAGAGAAATCACTCTGTTCTAATCTCCTGCGGCCTGTTGGTCATTACATGAAGCCCATTGAGTCGTACAAGTTGAAGTCTCAGTCTGCACAAAGGTTTCTTAAATTTAAACCGGCTAACTTGCTCTTTCTCTGGTGAAAGAGGAGCAAGAGGAGCGTTAAAGTGAACATTTAAATGAATCACACTCATATGCACTTAAATAACCTTTGTGTTTTACCGTCATTTTTCCTTTAGATATTTAAACCTTTACCGTTTCATATCGTTGACAGCATACGTCGAGCCACTGGCATGATTCGCCAAGAGAAAAACATAAAGATGATGTGCTCAAACAGATTTCGGTCAGAGACAGATGACATTTAAGAAGGGAGAAGTCAGTTAAGTTTACTGTTTAACTCCATCTATACTTCTTATCATTGTTAGCATAGCCAGGCTTTGTGCACTCAATTTTTAAATGTTACTAGATACTAGTGGCTCCAATGATATCATGTCACGCTAACAAACAAGGAAATTTGGATAAGGGAACGTAAATATCTCAGTTTTAATGGTGTTGTGAAGTCACACCATAACATACTGGTATCTCAGGTTTGAACATATCACTTAATAAGACATTTTATCAACATAAAGCATTAGGATTAGCAGGTAAAGAAGATGTGTGAGACACTTGCTTATGATATAGATTTGGGGAATTTAGAGTTCTGGTTAGCACTAAGAGGAACATAAGGGAATATTAAGACTTTCGGTTAGCGCTTTCCACAATTTTTTCTTCCAGAAGATTTGGTTTCGCTAACTCGACAACTCAAGTCTTAAAAGCACTCGCTGTCTCTGCTCAGAGCACACTTACTCGTCAAGTTGATGCGGCATTTTGAAAAAAAAAAACATTTGGCCCTTGCCATCTCCAAATAAAAGAGACCATCTGAGGCAGACTACCTCAAACTGCTTCTAACCGGTGGCCACCGGAGCACTTTGACCAGTCATTGAAGGCGGTCTGGATAGTGTGCTTTATGGTCTTTTCGAAACCTGTGTTTATGTTCATCTCCCCAGCACCCAGCCCTCTCCTCTTATCACTTGCAAAGTTGGGCCACACTCCATGTGACAGTCTTACACGTGACAACTCTATTCCCATATCTGTGTTTACATGCACAGTTTTGTTTAATTTCATTTTTCATGATGGTGTAAAGATGACTGGTACTCCACTGAATGAGCTAGGAAAAGGTAGAGCACCTGGAGTTGAATAGAGCCAGTACTGAGAAGAGACAAAAAGGATCTCAGTGTACAAGCTGCCTGTTTGACGCGTAGCACTTCAGGTGTTCGACGCCTCCTTGGCTCCTGAGCTGTGATGGCAGAGTACTTAAGCAATGCCCCGAATGGTGGTCATTGTAGGATTTGGTCATTCAGAATTTATAAAAGTAAAACAAAGTGACACTAGTGTCTGTTTCAAACATTCAAATGCCTTCTTCATAGCTGTATTTCAATGTGCCACCATAATTAAGATATTCTGTTTTGGTTCAAAAAGGCGCTCCGGTTTTTTTCTCTGATCGCTTTAAAAATCTGGATATTTTCGATTCACACGAGTCCTTCCTGTCCAAAATAGTTCAGATATGGGGACAAGCCTTTTGTAATGTGTACTTTTGAGTGTGTAAATCAAATGATACATCACACACACTATAACACATTTATAGTCATATGGAATTCAAAATGACCTACCATCAAGGAATATTCAAGGTGGGCTAAATGATCTGTTTCAGATTTTTAGGTCTATGTAGCCACATGTCCATGGCCGGATTAACCAACTAGGGGGCCCCGGGCCGCTATTATCCCTCCATTCATAGTATCACTATGCTGGAATATTACATGGCCCCAGGTTTACTGTGTGGTAATTTGATTTAAACACAAATTAATTTAGGAATATGCACATTGTAAGCACCGCATTATCAGAATTAATGAAGGTCTTAAACCTGCAGTAGGCAGAACGTTTTTGGCATCACTAGGCAAAAATTCCATAACAACCTTTCAGCATATTGTAATTCAAGTGTTCTGAGAGAAAAGTAGACTTCTGCACCTCCTCATGGCTCTGTTTTCAGGCTTTAATAAATCTAGCCCGTGACGGGAGACTTTGACCAATCACAGGTCATTTCAGAGAGAGAGCGCGTTCCTATTGGCTGTGCTCCGTCTGGTGGGCGTTGCTTGGTATTCCTCAACTGCTGCTTTAAAGGGCAACTATTGAACTTCCATAAAATGTGCAAGATACTTGCAGCAGAGGCCTAGATATCCCAACTATTATGTTGTGTTCACGTCATATGGGATGGATGGTAGAGATGGGAAAGATGTCAAATTGGGAGCGTTGACACCATCTGACAACTTTTCACAGGCTGAGGAGTAGTCCGACTTTGGCATGTAAAAATCAATGGGGTCCAGGAACCCTAACACGGGACCCCAAGATGAGCTAAAGAAGCAGGGTCCATCTCAGGTCCCTTCATAGTGCCAGCTGATATTGTGCTCAAAGTTAATGTGAATCAAATTACCACAAACCAACTGCCACAGTGAACCTGGGGCTTTTGGGGGTCCGGGGCCCCTGGGCAGTTGCCCTCTTTCAAGCCTCAATGATTTCCAGTAAAAAGTCTTTTGACTGATTGGTTTTCTATCAAAGAAATGAGTCACACACATGACCAAAAGGTCCATCCCCTCCTCTATATACCCCATATTTTTCATGTTCTTCTTTCTCATTGAGAAAGGCTGAAAAACATTTCATTGATCAGTCTGAAGTCATATCGGTGGATAGATGGTGGCAAGAGCTGCAAGGTGGATACTTGTCGTTATCAGCTGGCTTATTGGTTATTATGGACTAATTTACCAACCTTTTATTATTATTATTATTATTATGACATTGTTGTAAACCACTTGTTGAGACTTCACATTCGCTGTATTTCCTCCATGTCAAGTTTAATGTTGACTATATCATCATGGACAAAATGTTTGAAGTTATAATACAATATTATTCCCTGTCTCCTCGATGTTTTTTGCAGTGATACAACTTCCTCTCGATGCAGGCACAATGCTGGTACATACTGTCGCACTTTTTAGGGAAATGAGACCCCAATGTAAACCATGTTAACCCCCGCCACACACACACACACACACACACACTGCAAAGGGAAGCGTCTGAAGTCACGGGAACAGTGACATAAAAACACGAAGTGTAATATTTTGCAACATGAGTATCATTCCAATAAAGTTTTACTTGTAAAAATTCTACTGAACTTGTGTGTGTGTGCTTCCAGGATGTGTGTGTATTTGAGTTTGGGAGAGAGTGAATTGTAAACGATGACATATTTCAGATGTAGGAAGCGTGTAGTGTTGTAGCCTGGAGGTCCGACATCCATCACTGCCGCCTGATGCGGAATGGAGCCGTCGTCCACCCATCTGTTGATGTCTAATTCACCATAATAACGCTTAAAAACCCGACCCTCATCAGTAACTCCGCCGTTTCCTTTTCTCACTGTTTGCACTGCGCATTGGTGTTTCTTTGTGCTATAAACTGCGGGTTGATCAGATTCGAGACTGCGAACAAAGAGCACCGCGCCTCCGATGCGCTAAAAGCCAGCCAAGTCCACCTTAAATGCCGTTTGCGTCTGCGGTGGAGACCGAGGCGCCATCTTCGGTCCACCTTAAGCGCACAATGTGGCCAACGAACGAAAGCGTACCAGCGAGGCTTCCGTCCTCCTTCTCCAGCCGGGGATCGCACTCTGGCTTCCCAGCTTTGACACAGCGTCACTTGTGAAACAGCGGAGAGGGGGGGGGGGAAAAGACGCACTCGGGCCAAACCCCATCCGCACCAGCAGGAGGAGAAGATGTCCGAGCCCAGTAAGTACCGAGAGTGGATCCTGGAAACAATCGACTCCCTCCGCTCGAGGAAAGCCCGCCCGGATCTGGAGAGGATCTGTCGAATGGTCCGGAGACGACACGGGTCAGACCCGGACCGAACCAGGGCAGAACTGGAAAAACTGATTCAAGAGCAGACGGTGCTCAAAGTTAGCTACAAGGGGTCCATATCGTACCGAAATGCGGCGAAGGTGCAGAGGAAAAGCCGAAAGAAGAGTGAGTTCGCGGCCGCTGGCAGCAGCAGCAGCGCGGAGGCAGCAGCGAGGGAGCGGACCAAACACCACCATCCGAACAACAACGGAGACAGTGCGCACAGCTTCACCGACCAGGAGGAGGACTCGGAGCCCAGCCCGGATCCCCAAACATCAGCCAGCACCGCCGACAAACAGCTGAAGCCTGCTGCCTGCAGCCCGAGTAGCGGAAACGGGTGCCTCGGTTGTGGCGCAACGACGCGCTGCGCTGTCGGGAGCGGCTGCAAAGAGGAGAAAGCAAGTGCACCGAGAGACGAGGGATTAGGACAGCAGGGAGCCGGGGACTGCCCGGCGCCCGGTCCCGGTGTCGGTCACAGAACAAACGACCGCGGTGATGCCGGCGGGACAACACCGAGCAGAGCCGATGGAGAGAAAGAGCCGTGTTTGTCCGGAGATGACATCCAGAAGAAAAGTTGCTGTGGGAGCGTCAGCAGCAGCGACCTCCCGCAACAACAACAACAACAACAGAGACAGAAGCAGACTGAGCTCCTCAAGCCCAAACTTCGAGTCGGAGGAGGAGGAGGCACCAGAACAGCCAACTCCGACCTGGGCGACAGACTGGTGGCTTCTGTTCGCCGCCTGTCCGAGAGGAGCACCCGAGGGGGGGGCTCCGCCGCGACCACAGGCCACATGAAGCCGCTCGGGCTGAAGGAGATTCTGGGCTTTCTGAGCAGCCAGGAGCGGCTGTCGGAGGAGAAGCTGACCCGAGGCAAAGTCAAAGTGGTGATGGAGAGAGAGGTGGAGAGAGGCAGGCTGCGCAGGAGCCGCTGCGGGAACATCACTCTTCCTCTGAGGGGGATGGTGGCGGTGGAGGAGCCGAGGAGTGCGTCCGCGGACAGACCTGTGAAGAGCGCACTGCAGGACGAGCACACGGGGATAAAGGTGGGAGCTGATAACTTAATATTTCCAACACGTCCCGCTTGAACAGCGCGCTGCACGGCGCTGATGGCTTATTACTGATAAATCAATGATCACCGTTAAAACCCGCACGCACGGCACCAGGACGCGCTCGGCTTCCCTCGCCACGTATTTTTTGTTTCTTGTTCCACATCAATGTTTTTTAGGCCAAAAGTGATTCATATTCAGGAATTTCTGTAAGAGGGGTGCGACAGTGCCTGTGTGTGCATGTGTCCTCTGTAGCCTCTAATGTGTGTGTGTGTGGGTGGGTGTGTGTGTGTGGCTCTGCTTCCTGCACAAAAGGTGCGGGTTTACATACAGACGGCTCCTCTCCGGAGCGGCTTCCCGGCTCCCGGGATGAGCGCACACACACACACACACACACACACCATAAAGAGCGTCTCTGCATGGCGCGAGCACGAGCCGGTTCTGGTGTCGTCGCCACATCACTATTTGGGTCGCAATAACATTTCATTTTCGCTCTCAGGAACTTTAGCTGCGCTGCGCGTGCTTGGATCTCGGAGTGTCTGGGCCCGCCGCCGCGGCGCGCAGTAGGCGGTGTCTGTCTAAACTTGAGACGTGCCGCTGCCGCTCTCACGTGGCCGGCGGAGGACTCAGACTCAGCCCAAAACAGCCGAGCATCATGTTGTATAGGATACATATACATTTTTTTGCGAGGCGCGTTTCTAACCCCCTTATTTTTTTCTCTTCTCCTCGTTATCCCCGCATCTCTCCCGGTTCGTGCCTCATTAAATCCTTTGTATCATTTCTGACAGCACCCTCCTCCCTCCCTCTCTCTCTCTCCCTCTCCCTCCCTCCCTCCCCTGTGGGTGCAGATCTTGAGTAGGCTACAGTAGGCATCTATTCTGATATCTGTGTGTGTGTCTCCAAGTGGGAGGTGGTTGTCATCTATTCTCTTTCCGACCCGAAGAAGCGCAGTAAAGCTCTGATCAGGGCAGAATGAGAACTTTGCTCAAACTCAGGTGTTGCCCGTCCATCTCTGAGGATTGAAGGTGCGCTTTGTCTCCACTTTACTTTACTTTAATGGATATTTTTTTTGATACAACTTTATTTGTCATTGCAGCCGCCGTCCCTCTCTCTCCTAGAGAATGATCCGATGGAAACAGCCAGTGAAGAAGAGCAACGGGAAGAGAATGAGGAAGAGGAGGAGGAGGAGGAAGAGGAGGAGGAGGAGGAGGAGGAGGATCCCCGGAGTTCTGATGAGGAGGAGGGAGGACTATCCCCGGTAGCCATGACAACCGAACCAGAGCTCATTGAGAAAACCACAGAAGATGCTGCTGAGATTCAGACAGTATCGAAGCAGGAGAGACCCCAACAGCAGCACGGTGGCAAAGGTGTGTGTGTGTGTGTGTGTGTGTGTGTGTGTGTGTGTGTGTGCGTGCGTGTGTGTGTGTGCGTGTGTGTGCGTGTGACTGTATGTGCGGCGGGGAAAGGCTGATTAAAGGCCCTGATTATCAGTAACCTTCCTCTGTTAATCAGTACCATCATCATGCATACTGCTTCACTTAAGTAGTGGTTATTTTTATTTTATTTTTGCCTTTTCGAATGGAAATCTAACTTTAATACTTTTGTAGGAACATGTTTAATAACGTGTATTTTGTAACGTGTTTCTGATGTGAAACAAACCTTTTTGTGACTAAGTTTTTGAATTACTGTTTGAACACATTTATATGTAATATATTTTATAATTTTAACATCAATGCTATTATTTACTATACATTTTGCCTACTACTTCTAGTACTGCTACTACTAATAATAATAATCATAATCATAATCATAATAATCATAGTAATAAAATTAAAAGATAGATAGATAGATAGACTAAAACATACAAATATACACATATATATATATATATATATATATATATATATATATATATATATTTATTTCAGTTTTATTCAGTTTTTTAATTGCTGTTTGAACAAATTTTTATATAATATATTTTTTATAATTTCAACATCAATACTATTATTAATATACACATTTTGACTACTACTACTACCAATAATAATAGTCATCGTAATAAAAGTAAAAGATGGATGGATGGATGGATTGGCGGGCGGACGGACAGACGGACGGACGGACAGATAGACAGACAGACAGACAGACAGACAGACAGACAGACAGACAGACAGACAGATAGATAGATAGATAGATTTTATTGTCAATTGTTGTATTGACCTCAGTGGAAATCTGTCTTTGGTACAATACACATAACCCAAAACACCATTAAAACATACAAATATACGGTGTATATATACATTAATATAGTGCAATGGGCAGGCAGCAGCAGGTTGTATAAATAATAAAAGAGAGCACAACAACTAACAAGTGTTCCCTGGTGCAGTCATTCAGTGCCTGTATGGCACAGGGAAAGCTGGTCTTTAATCTTTTCTCTTCGTTCTTTTCGTCTGGGTTTGGCTGCTGGTCTCTCAGGGATGTGCGGGCTTGATTCCCTCACCAGGACGCCACGTCCACCTGTTCAGGGAGCTTCCCTGTCACAATTTAACAGCGTTCACTTGGAGGAGAGAGCTGTCGTCCCTGATCCGCTACATACAGAGGCACAAGTAAGTGCAAGCATGTGCAACAGTCCTTTTGGTTTTTATTGTTGGGTGATGCTCCACGCATTATCAAAACAGGTCAAAATTACTCAAACGTCCGTGAAATGCAACGTCCTACATTAGACTCTGACTGGCCTTTGTTGCATCTCTCCTGTCATCCCTCTACTACTGTCTTTAATAAAGACTAAACAATCCCCCGATATATACAACAGGTCCCACATCTCAATTCCTTTAACAGTGATGGAAGGAGTATTGAGATCCTTTACCGTATTAAAAGTACTACTACCATGATATAAAAATACTCCATTACAAGTAAAAGTCCTGCATTCAAAAAATTGCTTAAGTAAAAGTGCAGAAGTATTATCAGCAAAATGTTCTTTGATAGTTGTAAAAGTGCTCATTATGAAGAATAGCCCTTTTAGTATTATATCATTATATTATACATATTTATTATTGGATTATTATTATTACTGATGCATTAACATGTATTGTAGTGGGTCAAGGCAGTACTAATTTTAAGTATTTTATTATACCTTTACACTATTTGTATAATATTTCCTCCTGAATTGGAGTGAAGTAGAAAGTGCAAATACTTTGAATTTGTACTGAAGCACAACATTTGAGTTGAATGGACTTAGTTATGTTCCACCTCTGTTCTTCGGTAACATTTAAAATTCCGATCGAAATGTGATTGAAAAGTGAACCCGGGGAGATGTATTCTGTTTAAATGTCGTGATTTTCCAAGTGCTCTTTTCATTACATCATTACATTTTCAATCATTATCTGCTGCACACTTGCCTTAGCTATAACCGGGGTCAGAGAGTTCACTGTATAAGTGAGAGCAAACACAGACACCGTGGCTGAACTTCGTTTATCGGCACACTTTGAAACTGAATCAATAAGCAAAGAGTGGCTTGTGAATGTTTGAACTGTATTTCAATGAGGTAATCACAGAGGTCACGTTCGTTCCTGACATACCGCTTTCTCTCACCTATTTTCTGTCATATACAATATTTATTTTAGAAAGAATATTTTCAAGATTTTGCCTGAAACACCTAAAAGACTTTCTGTATTTCCATGGTGGATATACTGGTGGGTCATTATTGTGTGCGTGTGTGTGTGTGTGTATGTGTGTGTGTGTGTGTGTGTGTGTGTGTGTGTTGTGGTGGGAGACTCATATCCTCCTGTGCAGTGAAGAACATCACTTTTCATCAGTGACAGTTTCATTCTCAAATGTTCACTTTGCTGCCAAATGTTAACACACAGTTGTGATTCACCCTACACACAGTTTATTTTTATGCTCTTCTGAACCCCTGATGGCTTGTATCGTGCACACACTGATGTAATTCACAGCTCTGGCAGCATCACAAGTTGTTGTTTGGAATAAATTGTAGAAGAGCCAGTAGTTATAATGAGCAGCGATATGTAGGTACCACAGCTCAACAACAGACAAAGACAGACAGTATGGTGGGTCCAAAATTCTATCCAAAGAAAAAAAGGAAAAGAGATGAAAGAGAGCAATTTGTTCATTTGATGTCAGAGTCAATGTAAATTGTTCTTGACTGAAAACATGAAATATAAGTAACCGGATGTGCTGAGGCACATGTGCTAACGTTGGATTATTAAGGCCCAGACACACCAACCCGACATCAAAGAACTAGCGGCGATGAAGGCCGCTAGTTGCGTCGCCTCACGTTGCAGATATACAGCCGATATAAAGCCGTTGTTATGATACGTATATGAAATAAAGCGCCGTCTGCCGACCATTTTCACAACACTCTCACTCACAACTCAGCTTTACTCCTGACGGCCCTGTCGCTGTGAAAATATCCGTGTGTTGGAATGATCAGATGAGATGAAGATGAAAAATGTCTTGTGTTTGCCGTCTTGACTTTACTCGTTGGCTGGCTTTCCTCACATCCGTTTCTCTTCTCGTGCACCGATTCATTTAAGCTGAACAGCCAATCAGAGTTATTTCTCTCACTGACGGGCTCCGCCGATTCAACATGCTGAATCGGTAGAAAATTCTGACACGGGCAGACTAGAGCCGATGGTGCGGGACACACCGCAAAATCTAGGCCGACGAACGCTCACCGACAGCCCCAAACTGTCCGACGGCTCGATCGAATCGTGTGAAACCATCGGCAGGGCTGTGAATCGCGTCACCCACCTGTGCACGGTACAAACAAAACAGGGACAGCGCTACTAGTGGTCAAAATCTCAACAGGGTACCTTTAAGTGAAAGTGCATTGTTCTGTGTGTTAGCATATTTTGCAAATATATTTTTTATCCCTAGCTCATGAAAGTCAGTACATTTGCGTCTTATATCACATTAAAGGGTAACTTCGGTACTTTTCAACCTGGACCCTATTTTCCCACGTTATTGTGTCTAAGTGACAACAATGTTTGAAATTGGTCCAGTATTGAACAAGAGCGCTTCAGACAGCAGCCGCTAATTGGGCTGTAATATAATCGCTTGGGGCAACTCCTCACCGCCACTAAAAGTGCTTGTTTTTGCCACTGACAGGCTCACATTGTTATTATAAGTGTCTGACAACATTATAGAAAAGATCCTACAGAGAAATGAAACATTTTTCTTACCTTTTGCTCGATCCGGTCTGTTTGTTATTGTGTGTCTCACTCGGAGAAGTCTTGTTGTGAAATCTCGCGTTGCATCCACATTGTTTAAATCATTTAAATATTCAGCCATGACATTAAAAATCTTTTAGATAACACTAAGCTACTCTTTCTGTACTCCAACACAACAAACTCTGACAACACCGGCACTCCTTCACTCTCCAAGTCTCACGCATGTTTCCACCGTTGCCTTCCGGCAAGACACAATAAAAACAGACCAGATCAAGCAAAAGGTAAAGAAAAACATTTTATTTCTCTGTGGGGTCCTTTCCATAATGTTGTCAGACACTTATAATAACAACCTGAGCCTGATAGTGGCAAAAAACAAACACTTTTAGTGGATGTACATTGACGGTGAAGAGTTGCCCGAAGGATTACATTTAGTGGCTGCATTACCGTTTAGTGGCTGCCGGCTGCAGTGCTCTGGACCAATTTCAAAAATTGTTGTCCCCATTAGTCATTTACACAGAAATAGGGATGCACCGATCCGACTGTTTCAATCCCGATACCGATACCTGTGCTTTGGCTATCGACTGCCGAGTACCGATCCGATACCAGTGGTTAATTAATAAGCTGTATTTTCCTCACTGTGTGGACGTGACTGGGATCATTCATTTATGTGTAAGGCAACATCAGGCTTGACTTAAACATTGTGACCAAAATGTGACCAGTAAATACATAGATATAAATCAAATTTAATTGTTCTTAATTACTAAAATATTATATTGTACACCAACAACTTGGTAAAAAATCTTCAAAATTAACAGGAATTACAATTCCGGTGTAAACCTTTTTAATGCAGCAACAAATTGGTCAAAACTTAAACAGGAATTAAAATTCCAGTATATAATGTATATAGTATATAAACATAGAATTGAAATGAATAGATCGGCCCCATTGTCACCGATATCCGATCCAGCTATTTGAGTCAGTATCGGCCCGTTATCCGATCCGGTATCGGTGCATCCCTACACAAAAACATGGGAAAATAGGCTTCAGGTTGAAAAATACCCAAGTTACCCTTTAAGTGAGGAGTTTGGATGATTTAGCTTTAACCTTGATGTGTGTTACAATCTCCAGTTAAAGGTCCTGGCTGTCTGCTGCACTATATTTAGCCACTTTCCAAATTATTTGAGCTTCTGAATTCTCCCTGTGAATCTTGTTCCTCAGACCAGCCCAAATACTGCACCTAACACACTGCATCTCGTAGTGTCCATAGCATGTACACCACATCTTGTTAAAATGCCACAATACAGTGCTTCAATTACAGTCATGTGACACTACACCTGTCACTGATGGTGCAAAAATCCAGCAGTTCGCTACTTATAATAATATACTATACAGTATATTATTGAGTGCCATTTGTCTTAGAATATGGAGAGAAGACTTTCACGTCAATCATCACCTCACTCATTATCATCTCATGTTCGTGTTCAGTCATAAATTCATGTTATGATGTCTCATGTTGACACTTTATCAGTGTTACTATGCATCGTTTATTCTTGACTTTATATTTAAACTTTTTTATTTATATTTTAGAATTTTTTTCATATATTTTTCATCTATTGATCTTGTTTTCACATTTTTTTTTTACTAATGCTACATTTTGTACATCACTTCTGTGGTACAATCTTCGATCATGGCAGTGCGGCATTTCATTGCACATTGCACTCGTATTATGATGTATGTTAAAATAAAGATTGATGGAGAAGAAAACTCCAGGAAGATGTTTAAGCTGTTCAGAAAGACGTTGCAGCTGCAGTTTTGTCATGATGCATCTTGACGTAGCCAGCTCCTTTAATCCTTGAGTTTAGGTGGAGGTCATATCACTCATATGATTTTTCCTTTGGCGCTGTCTCTAGTGACTTTGTCTTGTTCCAGGGAGCAGAAATTGTCTTTTTGTCATTTGTTTGCATCTTTGTTTGACCCCCCTCTCTTCTCTCCACATACAATCAGATGCAGCATGACAGACTCAACCACACCTCCTCAGGCTTTAACGGTGAGTTCTGCTTTACAGATAATCTCAAAATGTGTGTGTATATGTGTATGTGTTTGATGGCTAGCGGTGATGACAGGTAATCAGACTGTGCTTAATTTTTCCCATCGTAGGCTTGGAGTCTAAGACAGAGGTCGGCGTGTCGTCCTGCCTGCTCACACCCACGGCGTCCCCGAGAGACTCCGGCATGTCTGAGGACCGAGGGATGAACGGAGGAGTTTGCAGTGGAGGGTGAGTACAGCAGAAACGCACAGATTCATTGGGTTGGTAGTGTCTGCTCCCCTCTTACTTGCTTGTTTGGATCTGTTACAAAGTCCATTTTAGTAAAGATACATTCTCACTTCACTGTAGTCTGTCTCTGTGAGGTTAATTTCCTTCTCAATATCCAATAAATCACCATCAGACATTGCATGTTCTCTCCATATTGTGCAGACCAAGATAACACTTTCCCTGATTGTATTACCTTAAACCTGCAAAAACTGATTTTTGTGGCCACTTGGGGGCAGCGGAAACAAGTTGTGAACACATCATTTACATATCATCAATCATGAACTTGTTAGCAAACACTTAATATTTACACATTCAGCAGTTACAGAGCAACATTATATTATTTGGAGTCGTGTTTCTGTCTACATGATAAATGTAAGTCCTATATTCTCTCTCTTTTAGCTCTGTTTTTGGTCTCCACCAACTCCTAGGGGAAGTATTTGTCTCTTTAGTTGCTAAATGTTCCACAATGTTCACCAGCTAGTCGCTAACTGTGTCTGTCTGCTGTTTGTTGCTCAGCAGGTAGTGTACAGTGGGTTTATAGAGCTTTTTTGATACTATGAGAGCGGTGAGAGTGAACCAAAACAGTAAAGTTGCGGGCCGGACAGCAAAACAATGAGCAACTCACTATAAAGCTCCGTAAAGCTGATGGGAGCTACAGATACGGGTAATAACTCTCTGCAGGTTCATCACTATGAGCGACCCCTTTCACATTTTCACCCTAAAGCTTTGTTTATACTCACACGAGACACCGTGGCGTGGGCCTCCGTAGGTGGCGCGCACACTACAAGCATGCACAGAGGCGTTTATGCTCAATGCGTTGTTCGTAAGCAAGAAGTCAACGAGTGTTACCGGAAAGGAAAGTAGGTTGCCTGGCAACAGTAGTAAACACTGACGTACCGCCAAACACTACATTTGTGTACTGTAATTAGTAGTCGCTTACCTCCAAGTCAAAATGACTTTCTGTTTCTCGGGGTTTCCCCTCGGGTCGCCACTCTTTCCATGACACCTTTTTTTTAGCTTTTATAAAACGATCTTTCATATTCTCTTCTTCCCCAAGTGTGTTGACTATTTCATTCCAAGTATTTAATGAAATGTGACTGTCCCTGTGGTCTCTCAGTGAACAGTTGTAGAGACGTCTGTACAGGCCAACCGGCTCGGCCAGTCTTCCCTCGAAGGCGTCCATGTTGAAATGAAAGGTGCAGCGCGCGCAATGGGCTCGTAGTTACAAAAATTCAGAGGTGCACGACAAATCACCGCGACAACTTGCGGAGCCTTCGCACGCCGACTTCACTACGGCGACCATAAACCAGGCTTAATACATTGTTATTGTGAAAATATTGATAATAGCCGCTTTAAAATCAAGTGAAACAAAGTCTGGCTATTCAGTATTAATCAGAACATAATATCTGATTCTCCTGTTTACACTAACAATGACAAGGTTCAAGGTTCAATTTATTCTTCAGTGAAAACATGGAAATCACAATACTTCCATTCTAATAAACCAATGCTTATATCTAACATAGGGAATAAACACCCATTAAACCATAGATAAAAACAACACAAAATTATATTTCTTAATTAAACTGTCAGCTCTGACATAACTTTACAAGTTTACGATTTCAACATCTCCTGCAGGTTTTGTAATGGGCCAACGCCCTCTTCCTCATCTCTCTAGGTTTATGAAGTGTGAGGGGGCCAGTGGGAGCCCGGTGGACTGGACAGTGTCTGATGTGGTCACTTATTTCACAGCAGCAGGTTTCCCTGAGCAGGCTGCTGCCTTCAGGACCCAGGTGAGCCTGTAATCCCCTTTAACAACCACTAGAGGCCACCAGAGACAGGATTAATGGCTGAACTTGAACCTTTAACAGTTGTAACCTACATCTACCTATACCCACATTGCTTTGCTCTCCTCATTAGGAAATCGATGGCAAGTCTCTTCTCCTCATGCAGCGTAACGATGTATTGACTGGCCTGTCAATCAGACTCGGCCCCGCCCTCAAGATCTATGAGCGTCACGTAAAGGTTCTGCAGAAAACACACTTTGAGGATGACGACTGTTAACAACAGAAATACACACAGAGACTGTTAACTCTGTATCTACATATTATATAGCTCAAGTAATCCTATACAAATGCATGCATGATATATACACTTTTCATCTCATGCCAAACAGCACACAAACACACACACACACACACACACACACACTGTTTCTCTTCTTCTGGCCCTCTACGACTGCTCTGGTCCAGAAACGACACTCAGAAATGAAACTGCATTTCCTCGACAAGGATTTTTTTACCAAACAGAGCACAAATGTTGGAGGGAGAAAGTAGACTCATACATTTCAAGATGCAGAGGTAGAAAAAGAAAAAGTCATGCAATTTCTCTTTTTTTTATTTACAATGATCTAGCACTTTGCAATTTCTCGACTAAACTGTGCAAAATGGTTTGTTTTTAAACTGTTATTTTGTGCTGACCTTTATGCACATTTTGAAAGAGGTCGTGGTTATTTTGTGCGGAAGTAAATCTCCCTTTGTTGTTTGAGGCTTTGATGCAAGGGTTCCTCGCTTGTGGGTGCGTGTTTGTCATTGTACACATACTGTATGTGTGTGGAGGCATGACAGAGCATGTTGGATTGAGCAGAAACAAATTAGAAGTTGACCAGATTAAATACATTCCCAGAAACTGGATTGCTGGGATGCTGACCCGTCATATTCGTCATGTATATCAGGATAAACTCCGGTGCAGGGTTCACGACCTTGTGAAAGCGGTCGTTGGTCAAAGCAATAAGCTGATGATTCCCCCCAAGATGTTTGAGAGGTTGTTGAATCTTGTCAGCTCACAGATCGGTGCTTCAGATGAAAATATATGACAAAGTTTTTAATAATGTTTTTAAGCAGAGCTAGCCATGATCTGTTCTGATCACCACATCAGGGGCCGGTTTCACAAAGACAGACTTTGACTGTGCCTGAGATCAAACCAGTCTATCTATCTATCTATCTATCTATCTATCTATCTATCTATCTATCTATTGATCTAGGGGACTAATAGAGTGTTGAAGGATGACTCGTAAGACCAGGAAATGAGTTAGCATTTTAGCAAAGTCAATTTTTTTTTTGAATGGGTTTTTGGTTTAAATAAGGTCTGTGGTTAACACAAGCTTAAGAGATTTTAACGTTTTGTTCTACGACATAAAATACGTCAGTAAATATCCCACTCGAGAATTTTGAAGCTTTTATGTGTCTTAAAAAAGGCGGTTGCTAACAAGTGGCTAAATGAGACTACTAAACGTCATCACTCCGACTCGTCCGCCTTTACAGCCTTGTTGTGTTTACTCGCAACCGTGGTGTAATTCGTTTATAGCCTAACGTTAGCTTTTTACTTCTGGCGATTGCATTCACACTTCAAAAATGATAAAGTGGTGTTAGTTTGTGGAGATTATTTTACGTAACAAAACATGTAAGTATAATAAACATGTGTTTGTCACAGAGCTTATTTTCTGCAATAATTCAAAACCCAAAGGTAAAATGCCATTGGCTTTTTGTCGAGGGAACCAGGGCGATGCTAACTTCCTGGTTGGCCTACAAAAATACGTCATGCCTGCAGCACTCTATTTGCAATGAACTGTGGGTAAATTAAGACTTTTTTTCAAATAAAAAAAAAAACATGGCTGAAATTCAGCAAAGTGTAACAATACAAAAACTCAAGCTGAGATGCTGTGGCTTCTTAATGTGACATGACTCAGTACTTCTGTTTTACTCGTCTGTTAGTCAGGCTCAGGACTGACGCTGTCCTCACTGCTGTATATTTCCTAAAAACTCCTTACCTACTACTTTGTTACGAAACCACAAAGCATGAGCCATGTTTTCCTCTTTTTTTGTCATTTGGTGCCACTGCTCAGCAGATGTCACTGATTGTAAGTAAGACTGGCCCAACATTACAGACCCGGTCTAAAATATCTTTGTGAAACTGGCCTCAGTCGAAATGTTGATCAAACACGCCAGCTAACTGAACTGAAATCAGCAGAACAATCAGCTCTCAACTAAATGTAATAGAGTGTAAATATATTGACAATAAGTCCATCTAATACATCAGCCTCCATCTGTAAATTATTGAAAAACAACTATCTAACTGAAAGATGTTATCGCAGGGTAAAGCTGAGTCAATCAATCAACTTATCTCATACCACCAGCATTTTTGAACTGTTTTTACCGGTCAAACCTTAGAAACCAAATGCTGTCAAATGGTCACACATCTCATTCCCACCTTCACTGTAACGGCAAACATTCCAGGCTTGGCATCTCCTCTGTGCATGCATTATAAAATATTTTGTTTTGTCATATTTTTGTATTTCTGTTTTCAGCATATTGGTTTCATTTTGTGAATGTTTTCAGTCCACTCTCCACACACTGGTGTTCAAATCAACGTTTCTTTGTGCATTCAAACCCCCTCTACCTCTCTCCCCTCGTTTTCCCCTTCACTTTCACTTTCTTTGCAGCTTCCATGAACACATTTTCAGGTTATTCCACTTAGTTGAAGGTGTACGTTACGGTGTCTGTTGCCACTGTTAGCATCAGATCATTTCATTGTCATTAGGAGGGGACAGCTGCGTTGGAGTCCAGATTCTCACAAGGGGAATGTACAGTGCGTCTATGCCCTTGTTGCGTGTCTCAAGTTATTTGTTAAAGGACCATTTTAGTAATAAAAGTTTGAATTAAAACACCACAATGTGTCCATTCTGAGTGTGTGTGAATGCATGTTGCATGTATCAACAGTGTTTGTGCGTTCATGTAAGTGCTGTGTGTGTCCGTGTTTACCAGACACAAATGTGCATACAGTATGTAGCGTGTGTGTGAGGGATTAAATGCAACAACACAGCAGCTGGGTTACAACAGCAGCTCCCTTCAGTCACAACGACAAGGAGTCGAGAGGGAGGAAAGACCATGCTGCGTTTTAGAAAAGAAAAGACAGACTATAAGTCTGTTCTTTTGTAAAATAGGCTCTATACAGCATTTATTTTGATCCATAAATATTTCAGAGTAAGTCGGGAAGTGTTTTCCATGACCAGCTGGGGACGTGTGCCTGCATGTGCTGGTAAGAAGCAGGGGGGAGGAGGAAATATCACGCTATATCTGTCCTGGGACACTCTCCAAGGTAAGTGCTTGGGATGAGTGTGTGAAAGTGTGTGTGTGTGTGTGTGCGTGCACACGGTGGGGTTACAAATAAAACAGGGGGGCAGATGGGCATATTTATACCTCTGCTGATAAACAGACAGACTGCAGCTCCGACAAACATGGTGGTTCGTGGCAACAGAGGAAAAATAAAAGACTGAGACTATCTGCTGGCAACTTCTGGGCACCAGGAGGACCAAAAACCACTCCAGGGCAAGTTCAGATCAGGCAGAACCTGAAACCTTTGGCACTGATCTCAACAGAAATCAGACCATACAAGATCAGCACCTGAATACAACACAGTAAACAACTGCAGACGACGGTGAGGGAGCCGATCTTAGAGTGAAAAATTGGGGATATCTGACGGGACAAAGGACAGCAGTCATGCAAGGCTCAGGAGGAGCAGAGTGAGTGAAACAGCTGCATGTGTACAGTATGTGTGTGAATATGCTTAATATTTAGTATAGTATACATGTTTGTGTCATAAAACTGGTGTTAATAAATTCTGCAGATGATCAGGTTTTAAAATATATAGAATTTGTACATTAAACTCAAAACTATTGATAAATCAACCAGATATTTTCCCATGTGTACAGGCTCGTATAGTTGCTAGGTGCAAAGCCAAAGAGAGTCTAAATACAGCTCAGTGTCACATGAGGAAATAAGAGCTACGAGTGCAGAGCCTGCATGTCAGAGAGTCATAATGTGTCTCTTGTTTGGAAGCCCAAAGGGAGAAGATTTCTCCACTGCCATCCTGAAGCAGAAACACAGACCTAACAGACTCATTGTGGACGAAGCTCTCAATGAAGACAGCAGCATTGTCAGCCTGTCACAGGTCTGTGTGTCTGTGGGGGTGTAAATGTACAGTATATCCTACAGTCATGTTTCTATGTCTTCTGAGATGTGAGTGTGTGTTTGCACTAGATTAAGACAGAGGAGCTGCAGCTCTTCCGGGGGGACACGGTGGTGTTGAAAGGGAAGAAGCGTCGCCAAACGGTGTGCATCGTCCTGACTGATGACACCTGCGGGCCTGAACGAATCCGCATGAACCGCGTGACGCGCAGCAACCTGCGTGTCCGGCTCGGTGATGTCATCAGGTGTAGATCCCACACACTGTGTCTTTGTGTATGGTGTGGTGTTACATCATGTGAGGTTTGACAATATGAAATAACCAGGATGTTGATGTGTGTTTTATCACAGTATTCATGCCTGCCCTGACATCAAGTATGGGAAAAAGATCCATGTCCTCCCAATAGATGACACCATTGAGGGCCTGACGGGAAACCTCTTTGATGTTTTCCTCAAACCGTATTTTCTGGAGGCTTACCGGCCCATACATACAGGTACTACAACACCTCTGATCAAAACACAGTAAAATTATCCTGTAAAATCATCACTTCAAAATCATCTAGAGCACATTTAGATGCCCCTGTACTGTATGTGGTGACTTTTTTTGTATCTGTGTTGCTAGATGACATCTTCTTGGTGAGGGGGAGCATGCGGGCGGTGGAGTTCAAGGTGGTGGAGACTGACCCCAGCCCTCACTGCATTGTTGCCCCAGACACTGTCATCTACTGCGAGGGAGAGCCAATCAAAAGAGAGGTCTGTGACCAGATCTGTACTATAATACTAGTATACAATATGTACTTATCTAAATGCACTATTTTGGTAGTCAGTGTGCTGGTTGTACTAACAGGAAATTAAACCAAGGCGTACACCGACAGACGTCGGTCAGGCTGCAACTTTGGAACAAATCTACCAATTTCAAATTTGAAAATGTATTTATTAGTTCATTGTTCATTTTCTAAACTGTTGTTAAATCCATTGCAAAGTCATCTACTATATTTTGTCACTTTTTTCCCAGCTATCAGTCACTCCTCTCTTGTCTATAATACGTTGCATTGCAGAATAACTCCATGAACACCACACTCAAAAATGTGTGTGTTGGCCCAAATATTCTTAATTCATGTCGTTTTTCTAGTGTGAAAGATCTACATATTGAAAACTATTAGAATACTGTCTATAGAAGTGGTTCTCAAACTTTTTGGGGCCAGGGACCCCTTACATAACTTTTTAGGACCACCTCATAATCGTAACACCAATTAAGCACATTCTTACTACCATTTGTACTCTTAGATTTCATTGGAACTATTTGTATTGTAAAACCTTTCAACCTAAATACTTCAGACCTGTTTCATAGTGATAAACAGAAACACATTTCAATTCAACTAATGTTAAGATAAGATAATCCTTTATTAGTCCCACAGCGAGAAGATTTGCAATTTTATTGAATGTTAATACCACTTATATACCTTTAAACAGAGGGTCAATTTTATTCAAATTGCATTTGGACTCAACTTCACAGTATTTCTAGCCTACATTTCAAGTAATAGATCGTAAAAGCTTTAATAAAATGAACAGTAAGCAGCTCATTCATGCTGCAAACATGTCTGGTCCACCTCATCCCATTGAGATGGACCTCAGTCGGGTTGAGATGGGAACTATGCAGACCAATGAAGTAAACTAAAGCCTCTGTGAGACGTTGAAAGAACTTCTTGAGGTGTCCATTTCACTCTTGGACAGCAATAAGGTTTAGCTACATAGTAGTGTCCAAATGAAAAATAATTATGTTTTAATGGGCCTGTTAATGGTTCAAGGACAACATTTCATGCACTTCAGGCCTGTGCTGTTGAAACCAGGCAGGATTGATCCGTGGATTCTTGTTGTTTTCACGTAAAAATGCAGAAACTTCATCAAAATCAGCAAAGTTATCCAGTTTGGGTGATTTCATGTGACCTTATAATATGGCATCAGGAACCGAGATGGAGAATAACCTCAACGAGGTCTGAATCTTGCATGTCGCCCTGTGACAGGACGAGGAGGAGACCCTTAATGACATCGGCTACGACGATATCGGAGGCTGTCGGAAGCAGCTGGCCCAGATCAAAGAGATGGTGGAGCTTCCTCTCAGACACCCCGGCCTTTTCAAAGCCATAGGAGTTAAGGTGTCATATACACACAGAAACCCTGATCCCATCCACTCTTATCTCTGCTTCCTTTGATTCTAACATTAGGCAATTCTCTTTCAATGACTCTTCTTCCCTCCTCTCTCTCAGCCCCCCAGAGGCATCCTGCTGTACGGCCCTGCAGGCACAGGGAAGACTCTGGTGGCCCGGGCTGTCGCCAACGAAACCGGTGCCTTCTTCTTCCTCATCAATGGTAAGGCTTTGTTTTCACACAGTGAGAGCATTTGTACAGAGGAAGAAATTAGCTGATCCCGCTCTCGCAAAGTGAGAAACTACTCATTGGTGTTCTTATTTAGGGAGAAAATGTGTTTCACATGCTGTGCATTGTTCTGTGACAAGGTCCTGAGATCATGAGTAAGCTGGCGGGAGAGTCTGAGAGCAACCTAAGAAAGGCGTTTGAGGAGGCGGAGAAAAATGCTCCGGCTATCATCTTTATTGATGAGCTGGACGCCATCGCTCCCAAGAGAGAGAAGGTAAACAATGGAGAACAAGCACAAAATGCCTGTGTCTGCTCTATATGATCAGTGTACAGCTGTATGTGCAGAAACTGTCTGTAACATCTGTACAATCAATTTCTTTTGTCTGAATGCAAATACAGAAAAAACGGGAAACAATTGCCTGTAACTTTGTGTGTGTGTGTGTGTGTGTGTGTGTGTGTGTGTGTGTGTGTGTGTGTGTGTGTGTGTGTGTGTGTGTGTCTGTGTGTGTGTGTGTGTAGACCCATGGCGAAGTGGAGAGGCGTATAGTCTCCCAGCTCCTGACCCTGATGGATGGCCTGAAGCAAAGAGCTCATGTGGTTGTCATGGCAGCCACAAACCGACCAAACAGCGTGGACTCTGCTCTGAGACGCTTTGGTCAGGACAGCCACACACACCCACACACACACACACACACACACACACACACACACACACACATTTACAAATGGTGATGTCTCTCTCCAGGCAGGTTTGACCGGGAGATTGACATTGGAATCCCTGATTCGACTGGCAGACTGGAGATTCTGGAGATTCACACCAAAAACATGAAACTGACTGACGACATCGACCTGGAGAAGGTGAGAAAGTGTAGCAGCCAGGACCTAAAGAAACAGAAAAACTTTTTTTTTTAATTCTCTAATAATGAAAGCTAAAACAATTAGTTATTCTGCTGCAGCTATTTTGATAATCAAGTGATTTTGCAAGCAAAAACACCAAACATTACGTAGTTCCAGCTTTATAATTCTGAGAATTTGCTGCTTTTCTTTTTCATATGTGATAGTAAATTGAGCATCTTTGGGTTTTAGACTGTTGGAAAGTGTTTTCTGTCATTTTATTCACCAAACTATTAATTGAGAACACAATTGGCAGATTAATCAATAATGAAAATAATCGTTACTTGCAGCTCCAATGGAAATTGTTTAATGAGGTGTTCTGAAATATCCTCATGTTACAGGATTAGCTTTTGGCCACAGTCTTATATGATGAGAATATTACTATTGTAATATATTTTAATATATTCCCCATGAAATTAAATTGGAAGATGTTTTAATGTTTTAGAATAACTGTATTGCTGAGATAAAATTGTTAAGAGTGAATTTAAAATTGGGATATTTTTTTATTTAAATAAAATAAAATTCTTTATTTTGGAGAGCATTACATTTACATGAAATCCACTGTATTTCTGTAACTTTTTACATTATTTAATTAGACAGTAAACAGTATAACCTAAATATAAAAAATTTTGAGAGAATATAACTACTCTGAGAAAAGGGAAGATGGGAATTTATTCTTAGTATAAACATGATCTGATCAACAAATATTCACTTTCAAATGTTAACCTTCTGGCGATAACCGATCAAATTGAGTTCAATTAAATTCACTTGCATGCAGGTGGAGTTACTGCTGCTGTAACAGCACAGTTCCAGCAACATCACTGCCATCAGATTTTGTTAGTGTCTAATTGTGTTGAAAAAAGGAGCTATAAACAAAAATGTTACCCTCAGCAAACACACCGCCTTCTAATGGCCTGAATCCCAATCTTGATATACATGTGTGCTGTCTAATAAATTAATATCAATGTCCCTGAGCTATTTAACATATCTCAGATCGCCAAAGAGACCCACGGTCATGTAGGCGCCGACCTGGCTGCTCTGTGCTCAGAAGCTGCTCTGCAAGCCATCCGCAAGAAGTTGATCCTCATAGACCTGGAGGACGAATCCATCGATGCTGACCTGCTCAACTCACTGGCTGTCACCATGGATGACTTCCAGGTACACACACAAGTGCAGACTTTTACTCCTCCAGACCGTACGTGGATGTATTAATCACTTTAAAGAGCACAACTGTGCATCTCATCGTTTGTAACCACACGGTAAAAGCTAGATGTGAATATTTCTTAATGAATGAATAAATGAAGAGAGATGCATCTCCTTTCCCTCACACTCATCATGTCCTCCCTCAGTGGGCTCTGAGTCAGAGCAACCCGTCAGCTCTGAGAGAGACCGTTGCAGAGGTGCCTCAGGTGAACTGGGAGGATGTCGGAGGACTGGACGAGGTCAAGAGAGAACTGCAAGAGCTCGTTCAGGTGGAAGAAACACTCACACACCACCAGACTCTGCACATACCTACAAACACAAGCCCCATCAACAATCCCATCTATCTTCATCTCACTCCCCCCAGTACCCTGTCGAGTATCCGGAAAAGTTCCTGAAGTTTGGTATGACTCCGTCTCGCGGGGTGTTGTTCTACGGCCCTCCGGGCTGTGGGAAAACCCTGCTGGCTAAGGCTATCGCCAACGAGTGCCAAGCAAACTTCGTCTCCATCAAAGGACCCGAGATGCTCACCATGTGGTTTGGAGAATCAGAGGCCAATGTCAGAGATGTGTTTGATAAGGTGAGAGCAGAGACGGGAGATCAAAATGAATAATCGTGGGAGAATAGGCATTTGTTTCACACTGTGACCTTGCTGCCCTTCTCTGCCTACAGGCCAGACAGGCAGCCCCCTGCATCTTGTTTTTCGACGAGTTGGACTCCATTGCCAAATCCAGAGGAGGCGGAGCTGGGGATGGAAGTGGTGCAGCCGACCGAGTCATCAACCAGATACTCACAGAGATGGACGGCATGTCGGACAAAAAGAACGTTTTCATTATTGGTGCCACGAACAGGTGCACATGTGGGAATTTGTATTTGAGAGGTCTGTATACTGGAAGTCATGATTCTCATCTCGCTTCCTTTACCCCTCCCGTCACACCAGACCAGACATCATAGACTCTGCCATCCTGCGGCCGGGCCGTTTAGACCAGCTCATCTACATCCCGCTCCCAGACAAACCATCTCGCACAGCGATCCTAAATGCCAACCTACGCAAGTCCCCTATCGCACGAGTTAGTGATACACACACACACACACACACACAAACACACACACACACACACACATATGGAGATCTGTACAGCATCTTCCTCACGTACACAAGAGAGAGAACAGAAAACGATACGTTGGTCTGTCGCTGTATGCTGTAGATGACAGTGGTAAAATGGATTTAAGTATCACAAGTACTCATTGTGAGGTTCCTAGTCTGCCTCTTTCTCTTTCCCTTTTGCTCCTCCTTTCTCTGCTTCCTGTAGGATGTGAACCTGGACTACCTGTCTGGCATCACAGAGGGTTTCTCCGGAGCTGACCTGACAGAGATCTGCCAGCGGGCCTGTAAGCTGGCCATCCGTGAGGCCATCGAGGCCGAGATCAAGGCTGAGCGTCAGAGGCAGAACACACCGGGCATCCCCATGGTCAGACTGCCAGGCTGCTACTGCTGCTGCGCTGCATACTTGCTTATTTACACCATACTATGTAACGGATAATGTACAGCGAGCCGGTCATTGTTGTGAAATAAACCCTGACGGTCTTGCATCGTCCTGAAGGGGTTTATTTCACAACAATGACCTGCTTGCTGTACATTATCCCGCTTATTACACGGCCACTTAAGAAATCAATAATTTTACAAAAAATGGTCCGCCGGAGTCCAACATCAGAACTGCACCCATAGCAACGGTCTGTTACACATAGCAACGGTCTGCTATAAAGAAATAACAGACCGTACCACGAACACCCTGATTGACCAATCAGAATCGAGTATTCAACAAAGCCGTGTAATAAAAAGTATTAAACAGGGGGCTGATAATTGGGTCTCTATCTTTTTCTAACACACACACACACACACACACACACACACACACACACACACATAGCCTGTGCAGCCTAAGGACTATGTCTCAGGGTGGGACTGCTTTATCGCTCTCCTCCTTCAGTCATCTGCTCCCGTCAATGCATCCCTCTCTTCATTGAAACTACAGGCTGGGCGAGCGGCGCCGTACACACGGACGGACGGACAGATTCGACACGACCCGTTCAGTTCCATCATCACGTCACGAGAAAAAATAAAAATAAAGAAACAAAAAGTGCAAACCTCTCCTCTGATGTCTCCCAGCAAAGAAATGAAAGAAAGATGAAAGTAAAAGAATATAGTATCGCTGCCTCTACGCTCTCCCAAACTTATTAGTTAGTCCAATCATCATCATCATCACCATCATCACTATAACCTTTCATTATATATGTCTGTGCTGGCTATATATATACTATATACTGTGGGTGTGTTTGTGTGTGTGTGTAACTATGTGTAAGTGTTTGTGAGGCCCATTTCATGGAAGACCTCTCCAAAGAAAAGTGAGAGTATGGCCAGAACAGTGAGCCTTTTTAGTTTTATTACTATTTTTCAAAGTTCTCTTTTTAAGAGTGCTCTATACGATAGCCGCGAGTCCTTTTTAGTGCACGTGAGCGTGCCCCACTGGCTAGCTCACGGCCGCCGCTCTGCACTGTTCTCACACGGCGATTACAGTTGATGACGCCGTCCCGACGAGCATTAACATAGCAATCGAACAACTGTTGTCTATGTAAAGATATAGAGGAGTAATGTCTACCTGAGCAGAGAATGAAGTCTCTCTCCCTCTGCGTGTGTTGTAACCAGTGCTTCTCCGTCCTTGTTGACATAGCCGGGCCGGACGCACGTGCTTTTAGTGCATGTTATTGCATGTGAGCGTGCCCCACTTGCTAGCTCACGGCCGCCGCTCTGCACTGCTCATGCGGCGGTTACAGCGGATAACGCCGTCCGGACCGACGCCGGCGTTGCGGAAGTGTAGCACGCATTCTCCGGTTCCCCCCCAGGTTAACACTGTTAGCTCTGTCAGCACTGTTGCCGTAGTTTTTACTGTTAGCACCGCCAGCACTGTTAGCACCATTAGCACCATTAGCGCTGTTAGCACCGCCAGCATTGTTAGCACCGTTAGCTGCGGGCTCAGTCGCCGCAATGTTGAGAGCCGTGCAGAGGCAATAGACATGCTCCCAATCTCACATTTAGCACCTTTAATTTTGAGCTGGCTTCTTTCCTGCCCTGCACATATCCATTGAGCTTTATTATTGTACGTCTTTATAATTGTGCAACAGTGTTGCTCCCACCTTTTGTATCAACTATAATGTTTTTTTTAATTTCAATTCGTTATGAATAAGCATTTTAAATGTTGGTATTCTCAGAGTTGGATCCCCTGTGTGCGCAGCCATCTCGTCACTGTTCTCTGAAATGACTCCAGATGTATTACTTGGAGATTTCTGCAAAGCCCCTAAGAGCTGATGTCTTACAAGTTGAGAAGCTCATGTCTGGCCAAACTCTTTCTATCCCTACTTCTAGGTCATAATTGTGAGATTAAAATAAGCAGCCACCTCCAGCTGAATGTGTGTTTTGCACGTCTTAATTGCACGCGTGTCTTTTGCTGGAGGGCGTCCTTGTGTGGTTTTAAAAAAAATTGCTCACGTTAAATTGTCTATGTGTACACAGCATGTATGCATGGTTGTGTAAATGTGTGAGTGTGTGTGTTGAAGCTACACCGCCAGGTCATCGGGGCGAGCTCGGACGCCGCCGCTCTTGCCGGGCCGACTCGGCTTCCTGATGGGAGAAGCGGGAGGCTGATGCATCTCCGCCCTGGTAACCACGGTGAAGTCGTCACGTGGGACCATATAAGGCGATGCGCTTTCCTCATCCGTCGCCTCCTCCGGCGCGAGCGTGGAGAGAGGGGTGTGGAGAGGAAGTGTGGGAAACATGGAGTGCTGCGCCCCCTCTGGAAGCGGTGGCGTGGTCTCCTCGTGGGGAGAGGAGGAGGAGGCGGAGGTGGGAGGAGAGGGAAGATGAGGAGGGTAGGAGGAGGAAGAGGAAGAGTTTTTCCCTTCCGGAGTGTGGAGCTCCAGCGCCATGTTGCTCCAGTTCTGCTCCATCGCCATCAGCTGCCCGTTGCTCCCGACGCTCACTTTGTCGCCGTAAAAAGAAGAGGACAGGAAGTCGTCCGGGTGGAACGCCGCGCCGTCCATCTTGTACCTGGCGGGCACGGAGGCGGACATCGCCGCAGGGGAGGCTTCAGCCGGACTGTAGGGTCTTCCCTCCGCCCCCACCACGTTCACGCTGGCGTACGCCGGCAAAGAGTCGAGCAACGGCAGAGAGGTCTGCTCGGGGATCGTCTCCGCGTCGCCGGGCTCGTCTCCGCCCGGCAGCAGCGTCTCTCTGTCGGGCGCAAACTCGTTGGTGACCCCCTGCTTGACCTTCTTCCAGCCCAGGTGGTAGATCTCCAGCAGGTTGAGGACCAGAGAGACACAGGCAACCACCAGCATGAAGATGATGAAGATCGTCTTCTCAGTGGGCCTGGCACAACAGACGAACACAATCAGATTTAATTCACAAAATGTATTCGTAGAAAATGTATCCAGAAATAGCATAACAAAGGAAATATTACATTGTTTTAACCACATCATTTCTGATGTATATGTTTTAAATAGGGCGTTCATGGTACAAAGTAATCCACCTGGAATGTGCTTTTGCGTGTACATAATTGGCCACCGTCCTTATCATTCTTATACTAATAAGCTAAATAGCTAACTGCCAAGCTACCAAGCTCTGCAATGGAATACAAGAACATAACTGTTTATTTATTTCCATATCACCCAGATCATAAACTGGCGAGGACTTTTTGCATCTTTCAACGCGATGCCATGTAGCCATCAAGTGCATATTTAAAGGTGCTAAATGCGAGGTTTGGAAGCGTTTCTGTTGATCCGGCGGCTCGTAGCTAACGGTGCTAACCGCGCTAACAGTGAAAACAAAGGCAACACTGCTGACGGAGCTAATGTAAAGATATAGAGGAGTAATGTCTACCTAAGCAGAGAATGAAGTCTCTCTCCCTCCGTGTGTGTTGTAAACCGAACTTCTCCTTGCTTTTTTTACTCAGCTGAGCCAGCTAACGAAAGTAAAAACGAAAGTATGGTTTACATTTTGTACTACCAGTTGGAGACGCTAAGTTTTCGACAAACTAATGTTAGCTTAATTAGCTAGACAGCTACAGCCGATGAAATCCAAAGTTGTCATTTCAACAGGTGGTCTGTTGATATGTGCTCCCTATCTAGATGTGCTACTTAGTGGTTCTGCACATGCACATAAAGTGGCGAGCATCAGGGATATTGGTCTATCGAAATAATCTACTCCTGAAACCTTAAGCCGAAGTTATACTTTCCGTGTCCGCGTGGGGATGCTAGGGTCTGCGTGACGTAAATTTGGTCATCAGAGGGTGTACGCCATCGACTGCACATAAAAAGTGGAAGTAGTCACCGTGACGTCACCCATTGGTTTGTGGACTGCCGTTCTGAAGCCTCGAGTTCGACATTTTGGCTGTCGCCATCTTGGTTAATTGCAACCAGAAGTGACACAGGGAGGGTGGAGCTAAGTGCAACCGAACGCTGAATAAGACATTTTTAGGAGACCATAAAGGTTTAATTAACTTTCATTGACTAATGAATGTTTCAATTCAGGTAAATTTATAGAGCAATATGAAAAAGTTTCAGTGTATAGTTGAAGAGTTGGTTTTGCATTGCAAATAAACAAACACACAAAAATAAAACTCTACTCTCTAACCTGGAGATGAAGCAGTCCACAGTATTGGGGCAGGGCCAGCGGCCACATTTATAGAGCGGCCTCAGGTGGAAGCCATAGAGGAAGTACTGTCCCAGGATGAAGCCCACCTCAAACAGAGTCTTGAAGATGATGTTGAAGATGTAGGTCCTCAATAACGCCCCGCGGATCCGGATCTTCCCATGCTCATCCCGAATTGGCGGCTTCTCCTTCTTCCCACCTCCTCCTCCGTTGTGATAGAGAGGGTCGTGGTCCTCCTGGTGGCGTCCGGCCTTCCGGAGCTCCTCCTCCCTCTCCCTCCTCTTCTCCTCCATGCGGACGATGTGCAGCACATGGCCCAGGTAGATAAGGGTGGGCGTGGACACGAAGATGATCTGCAGCACCCAGAAGCGGATGTGGGAGATGGGGAAGGCCTCGTCGTAGCAGACGTTCTCGCAACCGGGCTGCTGCGTGTTACAAGTAAAGTCAGACTGCTCGTCGCCCCAGACCTCTTCGGCTGCTGCGCCCAGCACCAAGATGCGAAAGATGAAGAGGACGGTGAGCCAAACCTGGGGAGGAAGGGTGGGAGGATTAAAAAAGCACAGCCCAGACGGAGAAGGTCAGATATAATGTGATATCTATCAAGTTAATCGATAGTCAATCAGTCACCTTTCCAATCACAGTGGAGTGTTCTTGAGCATTCTCCAGCAGCCGCCCTAGAAAGCTCCAGTCACCCATGCTTCACTCAATTTTCTAGCCTGGAGAGGAAAAAAGAGTCCGTGATGAAGAACACAGGAAGCCCCAGTGAGGGGAGGGGAGTATAGGGAGTGAAAACGTGTTCCATTTTTTCTTATGTAAAGACTAAAACCAAAGCATCCGCATTGAATGTTATCAGCTGATTGAATGGGCGTTATCATCAGTTATCAGCCTCATAGATATGGGTTAGAAGGGGCCTGCTACACCTAGTAGGTCCAGAAGGCTGTTATCATCTATTCACATAGTTGATTGCCGATACGAGTGCAAGAAGACGACGGCAACCTCTCGTGGCCGTAGTAACTATGATGGGAGCAAAGGACGAAGTCAGGCGACGTAGTGTAAAGAGCGACAAAGTCCACATGGGGTGGTCGTCGGGGGCGACTGATGGGTCAAACAAACAGGACTCTTTCACCCGGGAGACCGCTGTTTCATGTTTTGTGTGAAAACCAAAATTCAACGTTGACTTATTTTACCCTACCCTACCCTACTTGTTACGTAACTTACGTACTTCACTAACGCCAAGTTATGTAAGTTACGTTACAAGCATAGTTATTTTAACCCAAACCACGACCTTTCCCTAAACCTGACCAAGTAGCTTTGTTGCCTAAACCTGAAGTTGTTTTGTTTCAATTCACAACGTTAAGTTTCACTTTCACAACGTGGTAGGTGCAGTTTGGCCGGTAAGCATTAGAATAGTGATAACCACTGATAACGCCCATTCAATTGGCTGATAACATTTTAAATGTGTGGTGTTAGTTTGTTTCTCAATACTCTCTACTCTGCCCCAAGCCCATTGTTCCTACTGAAGATATAACATTTAAAAAATGGGGTTACGTATATACTTTTATTGTTAACCAAAAAAAGGCTAAGTATTTTTTTGAACAGCTGGGCAGTTTTTAGCAAATATCTGTCAAACAAGAATAAAGAGTGCATTGGTTTGGAACTATTTTCAGCGGTGGACTAATACAAATTTGGGATGCTGGGACTAATTATGGCAGCAGAATGGGATTGTTTCGAAATAAACTAGAATGCTGTTCATTGTCATAAAGGAACAACAGTGTGGCTAAACCTAAAAGATGCAATAGTTATCTCATAATAAGGAAAGGGAAGGCAGACTTACTAAAATATTCTTGTATTGTCAGTGATAAATCCATCGACCAGAGTTCAGAAGAAAAACTATATCTGGAAAGGAGAGACAACTTTATACATCACCAAAAATCACACAAAATACTCATTTACTGGCAAATTTCACATACATGGATTAAGACAATCAAAGTTTGAGAACTGCATGGATTCAATTTATCGTATGACACAACCAAACCTCATGTTTACTGATTCATTTTTAGTGACTCTATGCCAATTCAAATTAAGACTCGGCACTAATGGTTGTGGGGCTTTTTTTGAGGAAGCTGACCTAAAGAACATTAGACAACTATAAAGACAGAATAAATCTGTATCCATGCACGTACATCTGTATGTCCAGACGTTCGCACGACAAGGTGTATGAATGACACAATAATGCGCAAGGCAAAAGCGCGCAATAAGAACGTCATTCTTGCTTTTGGCGTGTCATTTGTACGCCGTGTAGTCTGTACTGACTGCAATGCAAATGCATCCGCATAAATACTGTATGCTACGCTCAGAGCTAGTGACGTAGAATAAAAAGCGAGAAAGACTGCTTATGGCGGGAGGGTGGGGAGGTGGATGGGTCCAACAAACACAGGACTTTCAACCAGGAGACCAGTGTTTTGTTTTGTAACTTCAATTAGTGACGTTTGTGGCGTGTTTTTAGTGACGTTTGTGACGTGTTTTTGTACTGATGTTTTTTAGTGACGTGTTTTAGTGACATGTTTTTAGTGACGTTTGTGACGTGTTTTTTAGTGACGTTTGTGGCGTGTTTTTATTGACGTTTGTGGCGTGTTTTTTATTGACGTTTGTGGCGTGTTTTTTATTGACATTTGTGACGTGTTTTAGTGACGTTTGTGACATGTTTTTTAGTGACGTTTGTAGCGTGTTTTTAGTGACTTTGTGGCGTGTTTTTTAGTGACGCTTATGGCGTGTTTTTAGTGACTTTGTGGCGTATTTTTTGTGACTTTTGTGACTTTTTTTTAGTGACGTTTGTGATGCGTTTTTATTGACGTTTGTGGCGTGTTTTTATTTGCATTTGTGACATGTTTTTTAGTGACGTTTGTGACGTGTTTTTAGTGACTTTCTAACGTCTTTTATTGGCTTTTGTGACGTGTTTTTAAGTGACGTTTGTGTCGTGTTTTTTAGTGACGTTTGTGACGTGTTTTCCGTACTTATGTCACGTTGTATGCTAAGGCTAACCATGACGTTTTCCTAAACCTAAGTGAGTTTTGTTTCCCCCTGCTGGTTCATACACACAGGTAATATTCACCACTCGGCGAGGCAAAACGTGAAGCTGACATGCTATCCTCCGGTGGACAAGTAGGTCTATCGAACGCTTTGGCATGAGTTAGTATGTCACTCTCTGCAAATGTGAATGAATGTATTTATGCATGTAAGGAAAATCGGTATGTGCATGCCTTTCTTACTTTATCTACATGCACATTTGCTTGCAGACGTGCATGTATTTGTGTGTGTCCCAGAGCTGGCTGGCTAGTGGACAATGGCCGGCCATCTGTGGGAAGTGAATGAGTGGATAACAGGTTGTCCCAGTTGAATGCTGGACTCATCACATCCCAGGAATGCTGAGGGGGGCAAATGTTTGCCTGGGATCGACTGATATGTACGGACAACGCAAACACGTACACAAGTTACAGTACCACACACTGCTTCACCAATGTGAAGCCAGTGAAAACTTGTTTCACTTCTAATATGGAAGCAAATCCCTTCTCCCAAAGACGTCTCTCTTATTTAACCTCACAAGAAGTAAATCAGCAGTCTGAAAAGTCCATAAAGGACATATAATAGCCTTAATAAAGTTGTGCTCTGTTGCATTGCCCCTTTAATACAATAAAAGTTTCACAAATTCTTACATCTCTGCTAAATTGAAGTCCAAAAAACGTCCAGTGACTGTTCCAAACCCCTACGGTTGAACGAAGAGAGGATAATATTCTCCGTGAATAAACGGACTGATTACTGTAACTGTCTACACCGATCTAACAGCGGCATGTGTACATGTACATGATGTGTTGACGTGATGAAATACCATCTGTCAAGACAGACAATGGAGAAGCTGCCAGATGGGCATTGTCCTTTCTGGCGTGTGCTTTTGATGGATCAGAGGTCTTTGTGCTAAAACAGCCCAAAGAGTTAACTCTTGGCCTGCCGCTCGCACCCTGGACAACCTTGTTAAGATACGCAGACAGTGGCGATGTTCACACGAAAGACTATTCTGCTTGTTTCCCAGTTGGTTAGATAGCACATCCATGAACATTAAAAGTCACCTAGGTAAGCGTACATATGGGCAATAGCTGGGTGCATGACCAGTGTTGATTCTTGAAGGAATTATGCTCACAGCTCAGGGTCATCAAGTGTGCCAGGATACACAGAAGGTGCACATAAAAGTGCATAAAAAGTCCTAAAGGTGCATAAAGTGTGGAAAAAGTGCAGAATATTTTGGTAACGAAGCATGCACAAAGGTGACGTAATGAGTAATAAAATGAGTATGCAAAGGTGGATAACGGTGTGCAATACCACAAATGTGAATAAAGATGTGTAAAAGTGTGTATAAAAAGGGCGTCTAAATGTCCATAAAGATGTACGAAGGCAAACCCTGATGGCAGGAGTCCACCAGGGTGTCCAGGTTAAAAAAAATAAAAATAAAATTAAACAAATAAAAGCGTCCAAGTTTTGGGCCCCTGTCCAAGTTATAAAATAATAAATAAATAAAATAAAAGCATCCAAGTTTTGGGCCCCAGGAAATTAAAATCCGTTTATAAAACATCCAAGAATAAGCATACGGAGATGTCCGTTTAAACAACAGGATGGTTAAGAGCAACTATGTGTTGTGATGGACATTAATCTGCAACAAGAAACATTAGTCGCCCATTAGGAACACGGGTTTTAAGTAGGCTGCGTATATTCAAAATACAGTATTATACTAAAAAATACTGCAATAAAATGACATTTTGTACTATATTCTACACTCGTTTAGCTTGTTGGAATAAATACAAAAATTTGCAAAAAGTTACTCTTATATGCTACACTTTATGAGCCATAGTAATTGTTGTATCCAAAAGTCTAAAATCTCAAAACTGAATTAATTTCAAAGATTATATATTTTCAGATTTGATCAGAAAACTACATTACCACACTTGAACTACATTCAATGAGTGGCTTCCTGTGTACCGTCTTTTCCCACGGGGAAGTGAACGCAGCATGAGAGGTGCTCCTAATCCAGCAGGTGGAAGGATGATAATCCCTCCTCTTCCCTCCTCCCCCCCCCCCTCAACCAAACCCCCATCCCCACAGCATCCACCTGCTTACCTCTCTCCTCTGGAACACGGCTCCCTCCTCCCGGCAGCGAGGCTTCTTCTCTAATTTCTACCTCTCTTCTTCTTCTTCTTCTTTCTTTTACTCCCACGGGGGGGGGGGACGGGGGGAGGGGGGGGAAGCGAGGAGCAGGAGAGATTATAGGGAGGGAGAGAGAGTTACAGAGAGAGCGAGAGAGAGAGAGAGAGAGTAAAGAAGACGCGAGGCTAGAGTAGGCTGCGTCCCGCGTGGCCAAAGGCCATCCGCCACTGTCACACATTGGTGTCCCCGTGGATGGGGCGCACGAGGGGGGTGGTGGAGGGGGAAGGTACGTGCTTGAATGCGCGCGCGTGTGTGTGTGTATGTGGAGGTAGGGACAGAGACTCCATCACATCACTGACAAGCCACATTTAAAACTATTCAAAACTGTTAAAAAAAAACAAATACTACTACTAATAGTACTATAAAACAAGAAAAAAATAAAGGATTTTCGAAGAGAATATCTGTTTTTTATTTAAAAGATTAGGCATATTATTATTATTACTGCTATTGTAGGCTAGAAGTGGCAATGATATTAATAGTTCTATATTATAATAGTCACAGAAGTAGTAGGCTGTTGATATTAGAAATACCTCTTATTTATATAATAAGAATAAGTAAGCTATCAAGGTTTTTTTTTTTTTTTTTTTTAAGATGCTCAATACGAAATTCAGAGCATATCTATTGCCTCCACACGGCTCTCAACATGGCGACGGCTGAACCGGCGGCTAGCAGCTAACGGTGCTAACAGCGCAAACAACGGCAACAGTGCTTACAGAGCTAACAGTTTTAACCTGGGGGGGAAACCGGAGGACGGGCGCTACTCTTCTGCGATGACGCTGTCGGTCGACGGGTCTCGCTCGTTCTTTTGCTTCGGGATCATAAAATATTTGTCTCTCGCCGTCGACCACCGTACATTATTTTTTCCAAAATAAGGTCACATGGTTTCCACCGGAAGGGGATGGACTTCGCCTCGCTATCCCAAATTCAGAGCATATTGCTTCCGAACGGCTCTCAAAATGGCGACGGCTGAGTTAGCGGCTAGCAGCTAACGGTGCTAATAGCGCATGAGCAGTGCAGAGCGGCGGCCGTGAGCTAGCCAGTGGGGCACACTCACGTGCACCAAAATAGCCGGCTCAGCTATGTAAACAAAGCAAGGAGAAGTTCTGATTACAACACACACGGAGGGAGAGAGACTTCATTCTCTGCTCAGGTAGACATTACTCCTCTATATCTTTACATAGACAATAGATGTTTGGTGCTATATTAATGCTCTGGATATTGTATAGAGCACCTTTAAAAGAGAATTTACAAAAAAAAAAGCTAGCTGTTTCCCCCTGCCTCCTGTCTTTATGCTAAGCTTATCAACTTTGTAGCTGGTGGCCAGCAGTGATTGCACCACCTAGGTGGTGGTGCAGTCACTGCTGGCCACCAGCAGAGGTCAACAGAGGTCAATACAGTAGATCACTTGATGCATCTGTTGTAAATGAGAATACATATGTTCACTCCATTTCTTTCCTTTTTCTTTTGTCAAAACAGTTTAAAATGTTTTAGTTTTGTATTTTTATGACTTGATGAATCACATCGTTTAATGGATTGTATGTTTCTGACTATATGCTTTTGCTTTTTTTATGCTTTTTAATTGAGAATGTACCACCAAGTTATTAAGATTATAAGAGCATTATTATTATCATTTATTACAAGGCTGTTTTGAATACCGGATTCTGATTGGTCAATCACGGCGTTCTACGGTTTGTAATTTCTATATAACAGACTATTGCTATGTATTGCAGACCGTTGCTATGGGCGCAGCTCTGATGTCGGACTCTGGCGGACCGTTTTTGTGTCAAAATATTGATTTCTTAAGTAAGTAGCCGTTTAATAAGCGGGATAATGTACAGCTAGCGGGTCATTGTTGTGAAAGAATCGGGGATGTCGGGGATTCTTTCACAACAATGACTGGCTCGCTGTACATTATCCCTTACGTAATTATTAACTTAAACTATTAGGCTCACAATAAAGATGACACATTATTTGTGGTACATAAAGTAGGAAATGGTGAGTGCATTTAAATTCAGTGAATATAAATGTAACATTCAGCCACTAGATGTA